>CM057227.1:111710372-112020070 GCA_029891385.1 Erythroxylum novogranatense | reverse complement strand
TTTTCAAATCAAAAGTCTAATTAAGTTCGTTCTTCTACGATCTCTGCGTGATTCTTTATTAGAGCCAGTCTGTTTTAGTTGTGATTTGTAATGACTGATGAGTAAAAGATCAAAAGAGCGAAGGAGACTAACATAAAGTACATGGTTATTATATGAATGATTGATTTACATAAGTTCCATGAATTCCTATATATATATATATATATGTTATGAACATGTATGTGAATTGAACATTAACTAGGTTTTATGGTATTTCCTTGTATAGACACATAGATCTGAACTTGGAAAAGTCCAGAATAATTTTTTTTTCGCTGCGTGTATATGATGCCTGTGGGATTTTCCTACATGCATGCCTCTCTCCTTTAGATGTCTAGCGTCTAATCAATTATGCAATAAAATTTCCCTATAGACTTTTCTAGAATGGTTTCAACTATTGATTAAAAGGCACGTTGAATTGGGTCAAATACTGATAGATATCAGCTACAAGTATTCCACTTGGGAAAACAACAAACGTTTTCCTTCTTCATAGTCCATCATTTATACAATATTATTGATAGTGTTTATGTTCACTATAAACCACTTTTAACTTTAGAAAACTTGCATTGATTGGCTAAAAATCAAAGAAACCTAATGAGTCATCTTTATCACTTCCTTAATCACCTCGATTATCATCTAAAGACTAGCAAACTAGCTAGCTGCCTTTTTAAACCGTATCCTAGAGACTTTGTTTTACCAGACCAATTTCACCTATTAGTGGATATTGGACTTGTAAATCAATTTGCTAATATAGGTTTGAGTGTTATGGCAGGCAAATTACCATGTCCTCATGGATTTGAGCTTAAAAGGAATTTTAGATTAGAAAGCTCTTTATCAACCCAACCCAAAACCTTCAAAATATTTCTAAAGTCACAATATCTATGACCTCTTGTTTAGATGGATCAAGTAAACCACTTCATCAAAGAGATGGAAAAGATGGATGATGACTTGTCGGATAAAGATAATATTAGTAAACCCAAAACCTTATCAATACCACCATTTTGAGATTCCTTATTATATCTAGGAATCTTTTAGAGACCTATGTCTCTCATAATTCTTTCTTTAATTATTAAATTTGGTATTTAAGTTTGCATTATTGTATTATGAAAGATAACTTTAAAAGTTGTTTGCCTTTTTTTCCTTGCTTTGTTTATAAAAGAAAGGTTTTCCTTCATTGTAACCAGGTTTTGAATTTCATCAATAATATGAGTGTTTTCAATCTTATGGCTTTCTTTTAAATTCTCTCTCTCATAAAAGCATGATTCTTGAATAATGTAATGTGATCACATAGAATAATAAGTATGCTTTATACTTGTCTTTGTATAAGGATCTTGTATATAGAAAGTATAAGACAATAAATCTTGTTAGATATTAGAGTTATATGAGGATAGTTAGTTGGTTCATATCACGAAGTCGGGCCTTGAAAATTGATACATGTTAAAGAAAGAGTTTGTCTTACTAGAATATCTTGTTGAGTGCGTAGAAGACCTTATTCATTGGGATCACGTGAAAGGATAAAAAGCGAAGGTGTCTGAAATACGGATTGGTTCCATCTCGAATTGATGCCGATTCAAGTTTCAAGCGTCTTGAATCTCGGGGCACATGGTGAGGCGCTCACGACTCACGGGCTGGCCTTTCTGATTTTCTCGGCGTTAAGCTTCATATGGTCGGGGAACCTTACGCTCGTGAGCGTTCTCTTGAGCAGCTACGGAGACCTAACCTTTATATAGCTTCCATATCGGGCTTCCCCATCCAAGGCGATATGGACTAGATCCTTAATCGGGACTCATTTTTTACAGACTTGACCCATTAATTTAGATCATTTATTGGGCCACTTTATTATCTTTATCCGGATCAAATGGTGCAACTAAATCGATAATTTATTTAAAATCAAAATTACAATTAATGTTAGTCAAACTTTAAGAGACATTGATAAAATTGCCTTGCGAACAAAATATCTAACAATCTCCTTTGGACTATCATTAATTGTGGTAGACTTTGGTTTAAAACAATTTAAAAACTTCGATTAAGCCATTTGGCTGTATAGTCGACTAAGTTTTGAAAAACAAACATTTGATCCAAAGATAACGAGTCCATCATTACATCATGAGAGCTTTTAGTAGAAAATTATCAAATGCATATGTCATATGACCGAGATCAATACAATCACAAATACCTAATACCCCACTAAATGAATAAGAAAATGGAGTGTAGCAAACTACGATGATACCTTTATGATCTAAATTATATCATCTTAGTTTATCGGGTCTCAATTTCTCGACTTTATCTAAACAACTTAGAGAAATTTTTATGTTCTCAATGAATGCTAAAGCGCATTAGAGAACCTTTATGGGATTAAAACTTATATCCACCTATGTCATGTCAAACTTTATAGCTAGTATATTGTTAAGCTATGTCGTCTAAATGACATATGTTGGGCCCAAAAATTTTTTTAGTTTATTTAATTGATTATTCATTTATTTATTTACTATTCTTGCCTTAATTGTTTTAATTATGTGTTTATATAGATATATATTTTATTGAGGCTTGGATTTAGCATGTATGATTGGGAATCAAAAGTTGGGAATTAAATGAAGGCTTGGACTTTATGTTGGATGGAATGGGCTTATGAGGAGGAAAGCCCAGAGTCTTATAAGTGAGCTTTAAAAGAGTATCAAAACTACATGGTTTTGAGGTAGGGTTTTAGGTTGAGATATAGGAATTAGAGAAGAGAAGTGGAGTAGCAAAGTTGTCGTAAGTCACCTAAGGAAGAGAAAGCGTGAGCAAGGAAGAAAGCTTGACCCGAGGAAGGGAGAGTTGTTGGAGGCTTGAAGGAAGGTAGAAGGAAGGAGGAAATAAGAAAACCACTTGTGAGAGGTAAGTTCCATCTTTGCTTAGGTTAGGTTGAAAATGGTGTAGGATGGAAGTTAGGGTTGTGTGTGAGTTTGAAGAAAGATAGAGAGAAAGGTGAGATCTATGGATTTTAGGGACTTTTAAGCTAAGGTTATGGTTATTCAAGCTTAAATGTCCTATGGGTAAGTTAGGTTTAAGGTTTATTTTCATCTTTGCTTGATTTATGGTATTATGACCTTCTTTGAAAATGTATTTATTGAATGAAGTGTGATTTAATTGAAGGAACTCAAGAAAACCCCTTTCGACAAGGAGGAAGGGCAATCTTGAATTGGGATTTCTCGATAGGTGGGTAACATTTTATAGTTGTTGTGTAATGGGAAAATGCCTATGTATTTATCTTTGCTACATTGTGTGTATATTGAAAGTGTATTTCTATTGATTTGAAAGACAAGTGTGACTATGATGATTGAAAGTATGAAAGAAGCATGAAATGCTATTCTTTTGCTTGATGTGTGAGCATAAATGAGTTGTGATTGGGCAAGAGAGACTGCTTGATAGTCAACGCCGCGTTACCCCCTAGCCTTCTCACGGCTACTGCCAGGGCTTACGAGATCAAAATGGACTCGTCGTGTTCTGATAAACTTCGGTTTCAAGTCGTGTTTATGGAACTCGGAGCACTGTTGTGTGCATTCCATTCTTTAATTGTACTTATGATGCATAATGTGTGTTTGATTGAGATAAACTCTCATGTTGTGCTTATGTGATGATTTTGGCTTATTTGACAATATGATGAATTGTTATTGTTTGGATTATTAATGATGTGTTGTGTGGCTCGTTATTCGATGGTTATAAACTTATTATGTGAGCCGTGGTAGCTCACCCATTCTCCCTCCTGGGTCTGAATCAAAGTTGAAATTTGAATCTTGCAAGGCAAGCATCACTCAAGAAACTTAGGAACTTTGTATTAAGTTAGTAACTAGCTTTTGGAATAGCTTTGTAAGCATATTGATCATTGAGCATCTCATCTTTTGTATGTTGTCTTGATCTTGATGAATGATCGGACTTATCGTTCAATTTAAATTGATCATTGAAACGGTCGAATAAAATTTATACCAAGGATTGCATCTGAGGATGCAACCTCGAATTGACTCGAGAACCAATGCACAATTGATCCTAGACTAGCCTAATGTTTGAATGCATGCAATGAAAGCAATAAAGGGGTCTTGATTGATTAATCTAAATTAAACTAAACTAAAGCAAAAGTAAATATTTTTGGGATTTTAGAAAGCTAAGCGATTGAAATTAAGCAGTGAAATCAAATTACTAAAACTCTCTTGAAAATGCAACTTGGATTATCATCGTTCAAATAATTTTAGGGTTTGAAATCCACTAAGTTTGAAATGTAAACCTTAACTTTCGTTAAGTCCAAAATTTGATTAATCAACTCGATTAGTCAAATCTTATTAAAACCATTAGTGTGAAAATTGGATAAACAATTGCAATAAGTTAATCGAGATAATAACGCAATTGACCAAACACAACTAAGCGATCAAATTAATCGGTGTAAAAATCCGAATAACATACGTGAGACTTCATGTATTTTGACCTGAAAAATCTCAAAAAGTAATATCAAATCTCATGTAATGTAACGACCTATTTAAAACTATTAACCACGCTAACCTAGCTATATCAATGCATACTCCAACTCGGATCTATACATAAATATACCTAGACTTGAGACATTAGTGATTACCTATTATAGCTTTGGTGAACTCCAATCCTTGCTATTCAAGAGAATGGAGCAACTTGGCCGACCATGCTCTGGATGAACTCTTATTTGTTGGAATATCAACGTGGTTCATGATTCAACAGCGAAGCGAGGAATCGACAACAAATGATGGGCGATGGAGCGGATGAAAAAAGCTGGAAGCAGCGGGCGTGATGCAAAGTGCGGCACGCAAATAAAAGCGAACAAAAACTATAGAAGCGAAGGAAGGCGAGAAAAGAAGAAGTTAACCTCCAGTCTGGTGCCTCGTTTTGCCACTAAATGAATTTTATAGGAGGTTATGCGGGCGAATTGAAGCGATGGATTAATTTCCATTTATAGTCGGGTTACCCGACATTCATTGCGGCGAATGGCATAATTCTTGTGGGAAGGTTTGTCACTCGTCGCGTGAATAAATTAAATACCATTAATTTCTTTGCGGCGAATGGAGGTCTTAGTTACGCCCGTGAATCTTGCGGCGTGTTGACTTCTTGAATGTTGACTCCTTTGGTCTATAAAATACAACCCATTTGCGATTATCAATTGTCCCATAAAATTATGCGAGAATTAATGACAATTGACAACAAAATCTACAATGATGTGCAATTTATCAAAACTTCGATATCGGGACCAAAATAAGCATAAAAATCATAGATCGAAGTCGACAAATGCATAATTACTAAAAAAGCGGGCCTAATTTATAATAAATTTGGTCGATCAAATCCCAGCTTAAACCTTTGTACTCTGAACAAAGCATAAAAGTCGAAAGTACAAGTAAAGAAAATTCTGCCGTACTCAAACAACCAAAATTGACTCGATCCACTTTATCGAATTGAGAGCGACAAATTAAAGAGTGCTAATAAAACAAACATTGAAAGAATTTAAGCACATGACATTGAACAATGCGAGAATCACTTTCGGATATGATGTTCGCTCGACTCAACTTGTATAGTAAGATATTTTTCTCTCGATCTACTTAATACATCTCTACCATGAAGCATATCAATTTTATTTCTCCTCTGAGGACTATCAATTTGAAGATCAAGAGGTCTTTAAGGGGTTGTAATGAAGGAAGGCTAAATGAATGGATGATGTGAGAAAAGAAAAATATGAGCATGGCATAAAATGAGGGATCGATGTCGATAATCTATCTTTGTAGACCTCTACTAAACTAAATTTTGATTTTTTTTAGATACTAATCCCATTTGGGATTCAATACATTATTATCCTTTTGGAATAAACAAGACTAACCTTTTTTCACTAAAAATAGAACAAGCCTTATTGCGTCATCGAAAATAATCATCAAATGCTGTATTGAAGGCTGAAAAATTTAAAGGAGCAGTGTTTAGGGGTTGGTGTTTGGGAAAGGGCTGAAAAGAAACGCCTCTATCATATCCACAAAATCTAGTCCATCGAGCTTTGAGTAAAAGCGACCTGAGTTACAGAAGCGTGAACTAAGCGGATCTGCACAAAAATATAGAAGAAAAATCTTTGCTCGAATATCCTTCCAACAGGTTTTGTCTCGATGATCAATCTCAAAACTTAAAAACTTAAAATGTTACCTTGTTAGCATGCTCCCATTTACTTTGTTTGAAAACTTCAAAGTTAAAATTTTTGCCAAAACCAATTATCGTTCGAGAAGAATGGAGAGCATTTTAAAAACTCAAATATCAGGTTTGAAACTTATAAGGGCTTTGCATGCGAGGAACAAAAACGAGTCTGAAAATGTTTGATTGAGTCCAAATTTATCGGTAAAAGCAGCAGACATAAAATTATACCTGAGTTTTAATAGGTGTACAATCAAAATATAAAGGAGCAGCTCCCCATAAACATGGCATTGTCCTGATGAAAAAAATGTGAGGAGCCGAGAGGAAGCGAAACAAAAATAGACAAAGCAGAAATGTGGATATAGCATTAAGCTCAAAGCGACAGTTACGCAACGCATGAAGGATTGAGCTAGCACTAGAACAAAGATATCGAATAAAAGAAAATACAGAAAAAATAAAAATAACTAGAAAGGAAAGAACATGCTAAACTAAGCAGGATCATCCTCAAGCGGTTGGGAGGCCGGCACGAGAACCTGAAAAAAGAAGGTGAGGAACTATAGTAAAAAGTTAAGGCAGTAGTGGCGGAGGCGGAGCAGGTGGCCGAAGGCAGTGGTAATCATGTTGATATGGGCGGGAAGGTCTGGATGGCCTCCATTTGAGTCTCGAGGCGGCGGATGTCCTTTCGAAGCATGGTCACCTCGGGAGAAAGTGAGGCAATTGCAGGTGGAGGAGACTCACGAGGCCAGGCCGCGGAGGAAGCAGAGGAGGAGTTTCTCTACTGCCAGCATTGTGAGTTTGAGACATGATTCTGCAATTACAAGTAATAGAAACAAAACTTAGCAGTGAAATCATCTGAGAATCCCTCCTCGTGCGACTCAACTCAAGTCTGCAGATGAATCCGCATCCATTCGTCATGACGGCGGGGTGTTATTGCAGCGAATGGGCTTCGTTAGTCATGACGAATTATGAAGTTCGTCGCGTGACTGCTATCAACCACGAAGTGAAACAATGCCTGGTACCCTAACTAAACATTAAACAGCGAAAATAAGCGAACAAAGAAAAGGAAACTACTAGAGTCGATAGTGGAGGAGACTTTGAAGAGGCGACTACGGAGGAATGAGAGCAAGTGGCGAAGAAGCGAGAGAATGAGGAGAAAAGAAAGAGGAAGAAGGAGAATAAATAGGGTGAGAAAGCAAACAAAAGGCGCGAAAGGAAAAAAGCGGAAAGGTCCTTGGACAAAAGAGATATCAACAGTTGGAGGGTTGTGCTGACAGGCGATGTTAGCCGTGGCGAATAAAGCATAAAACCCTACATTAGCAGCGGCGAACAACAAAGATTTGCTGCGGTGATCCTAAAACATCTCACGTATCAACCATTCACTTGAATCTAATCATGCTTTAGTAAACTAGAAAGATCATAGAGCTAACAAAGGAAATCAAATTATTTACAACGAACATAAATCCTACCTAACTACATTTAAGCCTATTGATTGGGTCTTTCCCCACTTAAACAATGAATCTGCTTGATACAAATTTGCAACAAAAGCGAGAGATATATGAGATAAACAAGTGAGGAAAGAAGTAACACGATAATTACGGCGGTTGAGGAGTCCATGATAGAGCTTGAAGCGGATGTCCATTGACACGAAATGCGATGCGCCCGTTTGTTCTGCAAAAGTTCTATCACCAAAATTATGTACTTTAACTACCATGGGCCCTTCCAGCGATGATTGAATTTGCGAGGTTTGAATGTAGGCGGGCTTTATCTGAAACACTTTATGCCTTCCTTAAAGTCTTCGGAGAAGAATCTTGTCATGTATCAGTTTGGCCTTTTCCTTGTAGGCGAGAGTGCTCATGCTTCAATCATAGCTCCTCAATTCTTGCAGTGGGTTTCCTTTCCATTCCGATAGGTCAAATCCATGTTGCATTGTTTTATTGCCCAATGGGCCTTATGCTCTGCTCACGGTAAATGAGCAGGCCTTTCCATAAATCAATCGGTATGGGACATTCCTATCGAGGATTTATAAGCGTCTGATCATACGATGCTTCTCCCTCTATGACTCAATCCTTTTAGAGGCTTGACTATCCTTTCCAAATGTGTTTCTGACGACTTGCTTTGACCATTGGTTTGTGGGTGGTAAGCGGTAGTATATAGGTAACTCCAAATTTGGAAAGCAAGTTAGTAATAATCCGGTTGCAAAAATGGGTCCCACGATCACTCTGCTGCCTTAGGAATTCCAAATCGACAGAAGATATTGGATTTGAGGAATTTAGTATTACTGTAGCGTCATCTTGTCTAGTGGAGTGCTGCCTCGATCCATTTGAAACATAGTCCTCTCTAAGAGAATATACATGAACCCGACGATGGGGAGAGCGGTCCCGTAAGTCGATACCCCGAAACATCAAAGATTTATGAGAATCATTGGTTGTTCGAAATCATGGCGCTTCCTAACCCTCAAAGCGTTGACACTTGCGCTTGGCAAAATGGAAAGAGTAGAAAAATTGCGGAAGAATCTGAATCAAAACTTTTCTAGGCTGTTCTTCTAGCACTAAAATGTCCCCAGAGACCATGGAGTGGCAAGCGATAGTATGTCATTGAATTCCTCATCGGTGACACATCGTGAATCAACGGTCCTGCATATCTTCAAAGGTGAGCAAACGAAATGTAATCAGGCTTCACTCTTGAATTCGAGCACGCCCTCGAGTCATCTGAGCCAGAGTTAAATTTGTCATTAAGTAATTGACAATATCGCATACCAGGCTCCTTGAGAGCTGCGGCTGAGGCCGAATCCGGAAAGAATCCTGATCGGATCGGAAGAGTCCACTCCTTTAGTATCTTGTGGTGAATCTGCCTAATTGACTATTTCTTTGTTTGCTGATCTTTAATCTCAATATCAAACTCTTGAAGGAGCAAAGTCAGCGGATCAATCAGGGTTTCGATTGTAAGCCGTCGAAGTCTTAACTGTTGCGTGATCGGTGAAAATGATGACATAGAATTGAGCAAATGGGAATTTTCTAATCACGAAGATTATTGCAAAGCTCTTTCGGTTGTGGTGTAGTTGGCGAAATTTGGATCTAAAGTTACGGGCAGCGTGTCAATAACTCGAGCTAACTTCTTCTCGTATTGTCTAACATGGCTCCCATGACATAATTGGAAGCATCACCGAAAGTTCAAAGGCAAATGCAAAGCAGGGCAACGAGAATAGGAGGAAATGAGTTTGGCTTTAAGTGTATCAAAAGCCTTTTGGCATGAAGCATCAAACTCAAATTTCTCATCCTTTGCAAGAGTTTGAAAGAGGAAGGCGATTTTGCTAAAATCCTTAATAAATCGCTGTAAAATCTCATGACCTAGGAATGACACGATATCGCAGACCTTGGTAGGATAAAGCGAGGAAGATATGACTTCGATTTTAAGCTTTGTAAACGATTTCTTTCTTTGAAATCAAATGTCTAAGCACATACCCTCATTTACCATAAAATGGCATTTTGAAGTTAAGGATCAAGTTTTCTCGATGCATCTCTTAAGAACTTTAGTCGGGTTAAAGGACAGGAATCGAGATGAATTCCGTGAACGTGAGTCATCCATGAAGACTTCCATACTTTCTTCAAAAATCGCGAAGGCGGTCATCACCATATTTGGAAGAGTCAGGGGCATTACATAAACCAAGGCATCTGCGATAAAAGTCTTAGAAGGGACAAATAAATGTGGTCTTATCTTGGTCCTCGGGTGCAATGGGTACTGGAAGTACCCGAAAAACCATCTGAAAGCGATGCGATTTCCGGTAGCCTTTCTAGCATCGATCGATGAATGGCAAGGAAAATGGTCCTTTCGAGTGGCGTCGTTTAATTTGCGATAGTCAATACAAACTACGCCCGAATTTTGCACTCTAGTAGGGATGAGTTCATCCTCTCATTTTCTCTACAGTGATCCGCTCTTTTTGGAACCACGTGAATGGTGACCCATTCCTTATCGGAAGATGGGATAAATAATCCCGACCACTTGACTTTGTAATTTCCTTTTTACTACATCCGAGTTAAGCGGGTTCAATCATCTTCGCTGGGGTTGCCTTAAAATCTTTGTAACCCTCATTCAACGATATCCTATGAAATTCTGAGGCGGGCTAATCCAGAATATGCTGTAACAACCACCTATTGCGCTTGCTCTCATCAACACTTTCAAAAGTTGCTTTTCTTGACTCGAGATAATGAATTTGCAATTATAATTTGGTAATTTATTATTGGGATCGAGGCGTATTTCAATAGTGAGTAAGGGAACTTTAGTTCTAACTCTCGGGGTTGTAAAATGGAAGGGACCAACTTAGGAAGCTCGAGGAGAAAGGTTTACGCATTTTACGGACAATTGAAAGAATCAATCGAAGAATTCTCTTGGATGCCGGCGAACACAATTCAAGATTAGGCGACTTATCGTGCGGATCCTCGTGAGTCTGAATGAGTAGAAAGAGCAGCTTAAAATGTTGACTCGAGGTGAGGTAATCCTCGTGTGGGTGTTTCATGGCCGTTACATCTTTGAAACTTATTGATCGACCTACCTACCGTGGTAATCTTCCGCTTCCATCATATTGATATTTGTACCGAGCCGTCAGAAGGAAGAGATTGACCAGAATCAAAGAAGTGTCTGCCTGACTTGGAGGTCATGTCGAACACGTAAAATCGGCGAAACAAAACCTTTCACTTGGACCAAGATGTCCTCGATGAGTCCCACTGGATGTCGAGAATGATCTATCAATGGCGTAAGACTAAAGTAGGCTTTATGCTCTGCGCCGAGAGCTTCATGAAATGATTTGGCATTACGTTAATCGCGCTCCGAAATCGAATAATGCTCTCCCAATTGTTACCTTTCTAACACAAGGAATGGTAAATGAGCACGGATCTTGGCACTTTCTTTGGGATTTGGGGCTTAAATAAAGCCGACACATTTGAGCTTACTTGGACACGTTCGTTGGGTGAAATTTCCTCTTGTTTGTGCACTAAGTCCTTGGTTACTGGCGTGGCCCGACTTTTCTTAATCGAATCCAGTGATGTACGTTGACTTCAACCTTCCCAGCAATTGATGATTTCTTTTTGGTGTTTGAGCTCATTGACTCTCTTGCTCATCGAATCTGAGTTCGGAAGGAGGTCCTTTAAGTTGGTTGGTTCATTTACGCTTTCGATTATCCATATCAATTTTCTTCCTAAAATGCTCGATGATTGCTCTTTTCCTCGATTGTTGATTACTTCTTGTTCCTCGACAATTCTTCTTCCACGATCACTCTCTGATCGCTTGCACTTTCTCTCTCGCTGAGGCGCTTCTTGACCTCAATTTCCTCGGTGCATTCTTCTTCTTGGGAATGTCGAAATGCCTTCTTTCCCTCCTCGGCTTCGATTGCATTTAAACTCTTGGGTTTATTACGTGTTGGAGGAATGGATCCTTTGCTTGAGCTTGGTTGTCCTCAATTATTAGACAATTGGGTGACATAGGCGTTCATGTTCTCGACCTTGGTCTCCCATTGCTCCATCGCGTTTCTCAAGGCCTTCAGCGGGCAGCATTCTTAGCGAGTCTGTTGGATGAGGTTCGCGATGGCGTTGAATTGATTTCTTTGTGGAAGTTCGTTCCTCTTTCATCAGCGTCATCATACCATCTCTGATGATTAGTGTCCTCTTTTGGTGGTGTGGTTTGCACCTTGTCAGCGCTTCTTGTCAGGAAGCTGGTTTGTAGATGGTCGGCTCCACTCCACTTGTTGAAAGCGGTTGGGTGCTCTTCCTTCATTATTCCTCAAGCCGAAGTTAGGATGAGATCTCCATCCTTAGTTATATGTGTTGAGTGCAGGTCCCGCCAAATTTTATGCCTTGGTGGCTTGCGGGACACTTCTTCATACCTTCGGGACGACCTTTGGAAATGTGCATCAAGATCCACAGATTAGCAACTAGGTGCGACGATTCGATGGAAGGTGACAGGCGATGCATTCAATTCTTAAACTCGTAGTGATCGAGGATAAGCGGGAAGTTATCCAGATGTTCAAGAATCTACTTCGATTCCGGGCTCTCCATTCTCTTGAGTTTGAGCCGTCATGACTCTACTTTATTCACATTCACGGAATCGCGGACCTTTATCATTGTTGATGATTGAGGGCCATCCTCTTATCGGGGCCCAAGCTACACAGCGCGATCGATCAATCGAACCTCGAAGCCCGACATCCAACATTCCTTTTCTTGATTCTTTACCCCATCATAAAATATTGAACGATTGTTCATCGAGTTTGATGATGGGGAGACGCAGATAACGAGATCTTGGAATCTGTTCATTAAAAATCATCTGAGGACTCGTCGTAATCTTGTTTGGCAATATATCTCCTTTCTCATCGGCTGACGTCTAGAAATTTGGAAAATACTTTTCGAGAAAAACTTTCATAAGTTAGCCCAACTATGATAGGCATTAGCGACATGCCTTGCGGAGGCTCATATACCACTCCGGGCCTTTCCTTCAACGACAAGTGGAATACCTTCCTGACACTGGTCGAGATGTGCTCCTACAGGGCTTCGTACTTTGACGGATCATTGTGAGGGCTGAAGATGCATGTAAGTCCTCTCATAAGCCGTGAAATTTGGGTAGGGGTTAATCAATAAACCTTTAACCCGAAATTTCGTCGAAGTTAGAAGCTGACGCGATGAAAGGATCGTAGTTTACGTCCAGGGTTGTAGCTTCTCGGATGGTTCTCGTCGATGTTAGCATTGTTGTCATCTCTGGCGTTCTGGTCACCGTTAAGACCGTGATCTCCATTTGGGTTGGTTGACTGGATATTCTTAGATTCGACCATCTCGATTCTAGTCGATCTAGTGTCTAAGTCTTTCTTGCTCTCTCTTGTTTTCCTAAGTTATACAGGTGTCGCTCAATTTCAGGTTGAAAATGAACTAGCTTAAGTCTGGGGCATGCAAGAAAGTTCACCTAAGATAGCTCCTAAGCGGCGGATAGCAATGCTTAAATTCACTCGGGTTATTGCGGACGTATAGAAACTTCATTGCGGTGCACTGAATAAAATATATAAGTTTATTCTTGGCGAATATATGAACTTCATTACTGACGATTAATGAACTATTTGTGACGAATGATGAACTAAATCACGACTAAAACTCTGAACTAACAGCAAACGAAATTAACTTAAAATTAAGCCTGATAAACAAAACAATCATAATAAACACTTAAACAAAGCGAGAATGAAATCCACAAGCAGGATTAACACTAAAAACACTTAAGCGAACAAAATAAAATAAAATTATGCAATGCAAACAAAATCAACACAAAAAAATTAAAATTAAAACAAACCTTTGGCTAACCTAGAGAATCAATTAATTTGATTCCCGGCAGCGCGTAAATTGATCGGCGACTTATCGTTCAATTTAAAATTGATCCATGAAACCGGTCGAACAAAATTTATACCAAGGATTACTGTCGAGGATGCAACCTCGGTTCGACTCTCGAGGAACCAATGCCAATTGATCTAGACTAGCCTAATGTTTGAATTATGCATGCAATGAAAGCAATAAAGAGGTCTTGATTGATTAATCTAAAATTAAACTAAACTAAAGCAAAAGGTAAATATTTTGGGATTTTTAGAAAGCTAAGCGATAGAAATTAAGCAGTGTGAAATCAAATTACTAAAACTCTCTTGAAAATGCAACTTGGATTATCATCGTTCAAATAATTTTCGGGGTTTGAAATCCACTAAGTTTGAAATGTAAACCCAACTCGTTAAGTCAAGAATTTGATTAATCAACTCGATTAGTCAAATCTTGTTAAAACCATTAGTGTGAAAAATTGGATAAACAATTGCAATAAGTTAATGGAATAATAACATGACTAACTTGACCAAGCATGACTAGAGATCAAATTAATCGATGTAAAATCCGAATAACATACATGAGACTTCATGTATTTTGACCTGAAAAATCTACAAAAGTAATATCAAATCTCAACATGTAATGTCGACACTGCATTAAAACTATTAACCACACTAACCTAGCTATATCAATGCATACTCGAACTGGATCTATACATAAATATACCTAGACTTGAGACATTAGTGATTACCTATTAAGCTTTCGGTGAACTCAATTCCTTGCTACATGTTCAAGAGAATGGAGCAGCTTGGCGACCATAACTTTCTGGATGAACTCTTATTTGTTGGAATATCAACGTGGTTCATGATTCAACGGCGAGCGGGGAAGGATCTGACAACAAATGATGATGGGCGATGGAGCGGATGAAGAAGCTGAGCAGCGGGGCGTGATGCAGTGCGGCGTGACATTGCAAATAAAAGCGAACAAAAACTATTAGAAGCGAAGGAAGGCGAAGAAGAAGTTAACCTCGGTCACGGTGCCTCGTTTTGCCACAAATGGCGAATTTTATAGGAGGTTATGCGGGCGGGTCGAACGATGAATTAATTTCCATTTATAGTCCGGGTTTACGACATTATTTGACGAATGGCGTAATTGACCGCCGTGGCGAATGAGTTTTGATCACTTCGTCGCGTGAATAAATTAAATACCATTAATTTCTTTGCGACGAATGGAGAGTCTCGTTAGCGCCCGTGAATCTTGCGGCGTGTTGACTTCTTGAATGTTGACTCCTTTGATCCTATAAAATACAACCCATTTGCGTTATCAATTGTCCCGATAAAATTATGCGATTAATGACAATTGACAACAAAATCTTGACGATGTGCAATTTATCAAAACTTCGATATCTTGGGACCAAATAAGCATAAATCATAGATCGAGTCAACAAATGCATAATTACTAAAGAAAGCGGGCTAATTTATAGTATAAATTTGGTCGAATCAATGAATATGCTAATATGTAACCAAAGCTATCATGAATCTTTATTATGATTTGAAAGAGAATGAGAGCTCTAGTACTCTCATCATGTGTTTATGTTGATTTGTGATCTATATGTGAAGTATGTGTATTGAGTCTTTTATCATTGAGTTTTGCCTTGAGAGCTTCTTTGGAGATTTGCCTGAGTTTAGAAGTTGTTGAAGTTACGAAAATTTACGAGGTGATGTGCTCTTTGAGTTAAATTTGGGTGTTTTAACGCTTTCAGCCAAATTATGGATTATTATAGGTCGAATGGGATTATGTTAGACTTCATGCGGGTGTTAGACAAGTTGTGAGCTTTCCCATGAAGTTTAATGAGCTATTTTGAGGTATTGATTGCAAAGTGTGAGTTGTTAGAGGCGGAATCTGAGAGTCTTTGCCTAAATGGCGATTTAGGATGAAATTTTGAGTCAACTTCTGGCCTTATAGCGTTGGAGTTTAGGTCAGTGATTTTCATGAAAGTTGTAGATTTTCTCTTAGCTTTCCAGCGAATTAAGCCAGTGTCTAATTTAGAGTTACGAGTGAAAAGTTATGCATCTTCAAAGTGGGGATGTTACGGAGAAAAGCTCGAGCGAAGTTAGGCTTCATTTTTTTTAAATGCGTGATGGCGTCATCTTAATGCGTGATGGCGTCATCACGAGGCCAATTCTAACGTCTGTCTTGGCGTCGTAAATGCCTTTTGTGTTTTGACCTCTCTTCCTTCTTTGGCCATAACTTTTTATGAAACCTCCGATTTAGCCGATTTTTGAGCGTTGGATTCATAAGAAAATTTTCTATCTTTTCATACCTGATTGGTCAGTATTGCTTTTAATTTGAAAAAGTGGTTTGAAACAAAGTGTGGCGTCTGTTGTCAAAGTGCGAATATACTTCACTAATTTTAGAATATCTTGAGCTATAGAGCTCCGAATTGAGGCGATTCTTATTTTAAATTAAACTAGAGACCTAAACCTACAAGTTTTATGAAGAAACTGAACAGCAAGCTAGCCTCTAAGGTTTTCCAATTTTGAAGCGAAGTCGATAAAGTGTTGATTTTGACCATTTTGGTTATAACTTTTCATTTCGATCGAATTGGCGTTTTCGATGGCGTTAGAATCGTGAGCATAAGGAACATATTTTATTAAAAAGCCTATCAACTTTTTTATTACAAGTTTCCCTATTGTGGTGAGTTATGGGTCTTATGCTTATGTGTACTTGTGGGGTCCGAATGTTGGGCCTCGGAGAGGCGAGTCAGACATTTTTGATATCGAGCTTAGGTTTTACTCTAGGCTTTTGTTGTGATATATGATTAAATGCTTGCATTATGAATTGATGGTTTGCATTAAATGACATGCATCTCAATGCATATAAGACTAAGATTAAAAAAAGTATAGCTAATCGGTAAATGTTTTCATTGAAGGTGGGATGCCACCTCGTAGAAGGACACGAGTTATGCAAGTTCTATTGCACGACTCCATTGAGAGGAAATACGGATGAGTCCGTAGCCGGAGGTGTTGAGACCCCTACAAGGAAAAGTAGTGAGCCCTTGATCTCGGACTCGTGATCGCTTTAGTCGATCTGAGCAAGTGCACTCTTGACTCGAGATTGTTCGAGCATTTACGAAGCATTTGTTCGGGGCTATGGGTCAAATGCCTCGAGCTTCTGGTTATTGAGTTAGAAGGGAGGCGGTTGACAAGTTGAGGGCGTATGGGCGGTGGATTTCTACGGGACCACGGATCTGAACAAAGTGAGACTTGGTTGAGGAAGACGAAAGGTCTTGGATCGAGATGGAGTCGAGGATGATGAGAGTGGTCTATCTTGCCGACTTCTTTGCGGTGATGCCTTGCCTTTGGTGGGAGGCGGTGTCGAAGTCGAGGCGAGACCAATAGGGTTGTCATGGGAGACTTCTTGTGTCTGGGAAGAAATGTCTGTCTGGAGGTGTACATTCAATGAGAAGCGAGAGGAAGTTTGAGTCTCACCCAAAGGAGATGGTTATTCTTGAGTATGGCGTCGGTTTACTCGGTTATAATGCAACGAGTTGATGTTGATGAAAGGCGCTAAGTGTCGGCCGATTTGAGTTAGGATTGCATCTACGCCATCAGAGAGAAGGTGGTAGTGCAAAACTTTGGCGATTTTCAGCGGTTGGTTGAAGCGGCGTTGAGTAGAGAACATCGAAAACATAAGAGTGCGATCCCGAGAAAAAGGAAGGAAGAAAGCGATTCGGGAGGGAGGTGGTACTTATTCACCGAGAAAGTGCAGAACTTTTCTTGTACAATCGAGAGAGAGGAGCACGGTGGGGCCGACCTGGACCGATGAAGACTTCTTCATGTCGCACCAACCTCAGCGGTGGGCGGTAGAAGAGGAGATGGGAAGACCACCTCTTCCTAGGTGTGAGCATTGTAGGAACCTTCATGGGGAATGTCATGATTTTCGGGGCATGTTTCAATTGTGGGCGAAAGGACACATGGCAGACAGTGTCTAAGCAGACAGGAAGAGAGTCACAGATGCAAGCTTCGAGAAGGGCGAAGCGGTGGGGCGAAGGCTGTGGCTGAAGTGGGTAGCTCTAGTGTACTGAGAGCTTATCCTCGAGACAGATCCGAAGGCAAGCACCGACTAGAGTGTTTGCTATGACTCGAGAAGAAACGGCTCAAAAGTGGTGGCAGGTATGATAAAAGCTGTTTGATGTTGATGTTCTTGCTTTGATTGATCGAGTTCTACCACTCTTTGTGTCGTCGGGTAGAAGCGTATGTAGTGAAGTTTTGAGCCCATTGGATACTCGTTGATGGTGAGTACTCTATCGGCGGTTTATTGTTATCGATCAAGTGTATAGAGCGTGAGATAGAGATTAGTGGAGGGATGTTTGTGGTGGATTTGATGCCTTTGAAGATGGGAGGATTGGATGTGATCTAGGTATGGATACTTTAGAAGTATCATGCCAACAGAATGCTAAACAAAGGCGATTGGAATTGAGTCGAGAGAATGGCGAGAAAAGTGGTATTTGTGGGAGATAGAAGAGCCCTCCGCCTCGGATTGTTTGACTATGTCGTGAGAGAGCCCGATGAGTGGGGTGTGAAGCGTGTTGGCCTATGTATTAGACCGAGGCCGGATAGAGGGAGGTTGGAGGATATTCACTGTGGTCGAGGGAATTCCGGACGTCTTTCGAGGAATTGCGGGACTACCTCCTCGAAAAATTGAGTTTTCCGTTGAGCTTCTTCCGGAGTCTTGGATCGATTTTAATTCGCCTTCTTGGATGGCCCGTGAGATTGAGAGGCTTAAGGAACAATTGGGGATCTTTTGGAGAAGGGTTACATTAGGCGAGCTTTTAGCCTTAGGGAGCTCGGTGCTTTGTGAAGAAGAAGGATGGGTCGTTGCGGATGTGTGTGGATTATAGGAAGTTGAATCGGGCCACCATTAAAACGGATATCCGCTCGCGCATAGATGATTTGTTTGATCGGTTGCAGGCGAGAGTCTTTTCAAGATAGATTTGAGATCGGGTTATCATCGGTTGAGGATTAAGGAGACCGATGTGTCGGCGCTTTTAGGGCCTGCGGTATGGTCGCTTGGTTTTGGTTATGCCTTTAGGGTTAACAAATGCTCATGCGGTCTTTATGGATTTGATGAATAGAGTCTTCAAGTCTTTCTAGATCAATTTATCATTGTCTTTATTGATGATATATTGGTCTATTCTAAAGTGATGAGAACACGAGGATCACTTGAGGTTGCTTTGAGACCTTGAGAAAGAATGAGTTGTATGCGAAGTTAAACAAGTGCGAATTTTGGCTAAGAAGTGTTATTTCTTGGGCATGTGATTTGAGGCGTGGAGTGCATGTGGATCCACAAAGATAGAAAGGCTGTGGTTAAATGGGAAGCACTAAGAATGTGGGTGAGGTGAGGAGTTTCTTGGGATTAGGTGAATACTACTGGAGGTTTGTGGAGGGCTTTTCTTTGATAGCTGCTCCACTTTCCAAATGTGAGAAAGAATCGAGAAGTTTGAGTGGGTGAAGAGTGTCGAGTAGTTTGAGGAATTGAAGAATAGGCTTACTATTAGCGATTTTGACATTACCTATGGTGATAATGGATACATTGTATGCAGTGGCGCTTCGGGAAGGGTTTAGGATGTGTATTGATGCAAGGAGAAAGTGATTGCCTATACTTCTAGGCAATTGAAGCCTTATGAGATGAACTACCCTATTCATGATTTGGAATTGGCTGCTATAATATTTGCTTTGAAGATTTGGAACCTTACTTGTATGGAGTTACTACTAGAGTATTCTGAGACCATAAGAGCCTTAAGTACTTGTTGACTCGAGAAGAAGCTGAATTTGAGGCGAGGCGATGGTTGGAGTTATTAAAGATTATGATTTGGTGATAGACTACCATCGGGAAGCTAATGTTGTGGTGATGCATTGAGTAGGAAGTCCACTATGGCACATGTGGAGCGGTGTACCTTCCTTATTTGAATTAGCCAAACTTGATGTGACATTGAGGCAAGTTGAGCGGTTGTATTTTGGCAAATTTGAGTGAGACCGGTGTTGAGGGAAGATCAAAAGTGCGGGATCGGGATGAGTACTTGAGTAAGCTTTGGTAGAGATAAAAGATGGCAAGCCCTCGATGTAGAGGTAAAGGAAGATGGATTGATAGTTATGGGTGATGATTGTGTGTTCGGATGTCTAGAAGTGAAGGATGAGATCCTTGATGAAGCGCTAGCGCTTCTTATGCAATACCCGGGAGTTCTAAGATGTCGGGTTTGAAAGACCATTTACGGTGGAAGGGAATGAGGAAAGATGTGGCGAGTATGCTAGAGATGTTTAGTGTGTCGAAGTGAAATTTGAACACCAGCACCTTCAGGAATGCTCGATCCCTTGCCGATTCGGAATGGAAATGGGAGAAGATTACCATGGATTTTCTTATGGGATTCTAGAAGACTAGCGAAGCATGATGCTATATGGGTGATTGTGGATAAGTGACCAAGTCGGTAGCACTTCACCAATTAGATGAAGCGGTTCTTTGAATGTTTTGGCTAAGAAGTATGTGGATGAGGTAATTAGACTTCATGGGATTCGAGTTCGATAGTTTCGATAGGGATCTAGGTTTACCTCGAGGTTTTGGAAAGTTTGCGGGAGGCTCAGGGGACTGGATTGCATTTGATCTGACTTTCCATCCTCGGTGATGGACGATCGGAGGGACGATCTGGACTTTGGAGGCTATGTTGAGAGCTTGTGCTTTGGATTTCAAGGTTAGTGGGATGATCACCTACCTTTGATTGAGTTTGCTTACAATAATTCCTATCACTCGGGAATTGGATGGCACCTTATGAGGCTTTATATGGTAGGAGATGTAAAACTCCTATATGTTGGGATGAGGAAGGTGAGAGGAAGCTTAGTAGGACTGAGCTAGTCACGAGTTCTGATGGATAAAATCAAAGTGGTAAGCGGATGCTTAGCGACTCGAGATAGGATGAAGAGCTATCTGGGATCTGCATGGAAAGAGATGGAATTTGAAGTGGGAGAAAAGGTGTTTCTTAGAGCTTCTCCATGGAAAGGTGTTTTGAGGTTTGGCGAAAGAGACTTAGCTTAGAGTACATGAGCCCGTATGAGATCATTGAGAGGATTGGACCTTTGGCTTATAAGTTAGATTTGCCATTGGGTTGTCTAAGATTCATAATGTGTTCCATGTATCGATCTTTGAGGAAATGCTGATCGGATCCTTCGCATATAGTTCAACCTTGAGGTTCAATTGAGAGAGATTTGACTTATGAGGAAGCAACGGTAGAAATCTTAGATTCAAAGAAAAAGTATTAAAGAACGAGAGTGTGAAGGTGGTTAAGGTCTTATGGAGGAACCATTCGACAGAGAAGCAACTTGGAACCTTTGGAAGCCATGAGGAGAAGTATCCGTACCTCTTCATGGATTGGTAAGAGATTCGAGGCGAAATTCTTTTAGGAGGAGAATTGTTGGGCCGAAAATTATTATTATTCGTTTATTTAATTGATTATTCATTTATTTATTTACTATTCTTGCCTTAATTGTTTTAATTATGTGTTTATATAGATATATATTTTATTGAGGCTTGGATTTAGCATGTATGATTGGGAATCGAAGTTGGGAATTAAATGAAGGCTTGGACTTTATGTTGGATGGAATGGGCTTATGAGGAGGAAAGCCCGAGTCTTATAAGTGAGCTTTAAAGGAGTATCAAAACTACATAGTTTGAGGTAGGGTTTTAGGTTGAGATATAAAGGAATTAAGAGAGAGAAGTGGAGTAGCAAAGTTGTCGTAAGTCACCTAAAGGAAGAGAAACAAAAGCGTGAGCAAGGAAGAGCTTGAGCCAGAGGAAAGGGAGAGTTGTTGGAGGCTTGAAGGAAGGTAGAAGGAAGGAGGAAATAAGAAAACCACTTGTGAGAGGTAAGTTCCATCTTTGCTTAGGTTAGGTTCAAAAATGGTGTAGGATGGAAGTTAGGGTTTGTGTAGAGTTTGAAGAAGATAGAGAAAGGTGAGATCTATGGATTTTAGGGACTTTTAAGCTAAGGTTATGGTTATTCTAGCTTAAATGTCCTATGGGTGAAGTTAGGTTTAAGGTTTATTTTCATCTTTGCTTGATTTATGAGTATTATGACCTTCTTTGAAAATGTATTTATTGAATGAAGTGTGATTTAATTGAAGGAACTCGAAAACCCCTCGAGACAAGGAGGAAGGGCAATCTTGAATTCGGTTTCGATGGGTGGGTAACATTTTATAGTTGTTATGTAATGGGCAAATGCCACTATGTATGCTATCTTTGCTACATTGTGTGTATATTGAAAGTGTATTTCTATTGATTTGAAAGACAAGTGTGAAACTATGATGATTGAAAGTATGAAAGAAGCATGAAATGCTATTCTTTTGCTTGAATGTGTGAGCATAAATGAGTTGTGATTGGGAAAGAAAACCTACTTGATAATCACTTGCGTTGATTTACTAGCCTTCTCGGCTGCTGCTTGAGGCTACGAGATCAAAAATGGACTCGTCGTGTTTCTGATAAACTTGGTTTCCGTCGTGTTTATGGAACTCTCGAGGCTGTTGCGTGCATTCCATTCTTTAATTGTACTTATGATGCATAATGTGTGTTTGATTGAGATAAACTCTCATGTTGTGCTTATGTGATGATTTTGGCTTATTTGAGCTTAATATGATGAATTATTATTGTTTGGATTGTTAATGATGTGTTGTGTGGCTCATTATTCGATGGCTATAAACTTATTGTAGCGGAGGTGTTAGCTCACCCATTCTCCTCCTCGGTGCGAAATCAAAGTTGAGAGCTGAACCTTACAAGGTTAGGCATCCTCGAAACTTAGGAACTTTGTATTAAGTTAGTAACTAGCTTTTGGAATAGCTTTGTAAGCATATTGATCATTGAGCATCTCATCTTTTGTATGTTGTACTTGATCTTGATGAATATGCCAATATGTAACCAAAGCTATGCATGAATCTTTATTATGATTTGAAAGAGAATGAGAGCTCTAGTACTCTCTTCATCATGTGTTTATGTTGATTTGTGATCTATGTGTGAATGTATGTATTGAGTCTTTTATCATTGAGTTTTGCCTTGAGAGAGCTTCTTTGGAGATTTGCACAAGTTTAGAAGTTGTTGAAGTTACGAAAATTTACTGGGTGATGTGCTCTTTGAGTTAAATTTGGGTGTTTTGCTTTCAGCCAAATTATGGATTATTATAGGTCGAATGGGATTATATTAGACTTCATGCGGGTGTTAGACAAGCTGTAGAGCTTTCCCGTGAAGTTTAATGAGCTATTTTGAGGTATTGATTGCAAAGTGTGAGTTGTTAGAGTCGGATGTGAAGTCTTGCTAAATGACATATTCGAGGATGAAACTTTGAGTCGACTTTTGGCCACTTATAGTGTTGGAGTTTAGGTCCGTGATCTTCGTGAAAGTTGTAGATTTTCTCTTAGCTTTCCAACGAATTAAACCGTGTCTAATTTAGAGTTCGAGTGAAAAGTTATGCATCTTCAAAGTGGGGATGTTACGGAGAAAAGGCTCGAGGCGAAGTTGAGGCTTCATTTTTAAATGCGTGATGGCGTCATCACAGATGAATTTTTCGTCTGTCTTTGCGTCATCAGAGGCAATTTTTAACGTCTGTCTTGTGACATCATAGAGCAATTTTTGCGTCTGTCTTGGCGTCATCACAGGGCAATTTTTCGTCTGTCTTGGCGTCATCACGAGCGAATTTTTACGTATGTCTTGGCGTCATCGCAGAGCGAATTTGCGTGTCTTCGGCATCATCGTGCCTTTGTGTTTTTGACCTCTGTTCCTTCTTTTGGCCATAACTTTTGTACAAACCTCCGATTTAGCCAATTTTTGAGCGTTGGATTCATAAGAAAATTTTCTATCTTTTTATACCTGATTGGTCAGTATTGCTTTTAATTTGAAAAAGTGGTTTGAAACAAAGTGTGGCGATCGGTTGTCGAAAATGCGAATATACTTCACTAATTTTAGAATATCTTGAGCTATAGAGCTCCGATTGAAGCGATTCTTATTTTAAATTAAACTAGAGACCTAAACCTACAAGTTTTATGAAGAAACTGAACAGCAAGCTAGCCTCTAAGGTTTTCCAATTTTGAGCGAAGTCGTAAAGTGTTCGGTTTGACTATTTTGGTTATAACTTTTCATTTACGATACGAATTGGCGTTTTCGGTGGCGTTAGAATCATGAGAGCATAAGGAACATATTTTCTTAAAAAGCCTATCAACTTTTTATTACAAGTTTCCCCTATTGTGGTGAGTTATGGGTCTTCATGTGTATTGTACTTGTGGGGTCGAGAATGTTGGGCCTCGGAGGGAGGTCGACAACATAGCATAAGGTCAATCTGTATATATGATGACCCTTAAATGCTTAAGATTAACACAAATCTTAAGACTTTCATCACGTCTTATGACTTTGTATGATGACACTTCATCGAGGATAAATGATGATCATCTATATCATAACCATCATACTATCAAAATACTTTAAATTGTACTGAATGTACTGGAGCAAACATAACGATCCCTAGCGACAATGTCTTACAACATCAGAACACCCATCTGTATACTTGTGTTATAAACACAGTAGGTGAAAACCTTTGTTAAAGTTGACTCAGAATTCCTCGATCCTTATATGCTCCAAACCTTGATGTCACTTTTCATGTCAACACCTTTATGACCAAATAATTGATCTTTACTTGCTATGACCTATGATATTCTTCGTTGTCATTAAACAACCTTTGTAAGAAGAATGTCGCGATAAAACCGAGATGGAGTGCAGCCCTTTGAATGGACCCGAGACCACTCGAAATTAAATTTGAGTCAAAGCGTCTCTGTAGTAGCCCTTGGCATGCACTCTACATGCCTGGTCGAGGAAGTTACGTGTCTCTATGACACACCTATAATAATGTACCATCTGCAAACTTGAGCTGTAACCTTAAGTGAACTTTCGATCATCGAACACATAGATAACTTCAAATCTGAATTCCCTACGAGGTTCGATCTGTTGACCTTACTATATGTCAATTTATAATCATTAATACCTTTAACTATCTCAGCGCTCACTTGTTGTATTATGAAAGTCTATACTTGGATTAACGGATATTGACCAAATAGTCAACGATAATTGCAATGTCTATCCGATCATGCCGAGCATACATCGACTATCCACCGTACTAGAATCTGGAACATTCCTCATAATCTCTCTTCTTCACTTTATTCTTTGAGAGATCATCATTGAGTGTTGAGATATGTCTGGTAAATTTGAATACCTAGGACGAGAAGATGCTATACTAAGGTCCTTATGTCAAGGTTCTTGACCAAAAGTTGCTTTTCTTTATATAACATGATCAAGTGACTTGATGTGAGCAATTTACCATCCTCGTGTTGTGATAGGAAGATAACTTGCTCCCCGAATCCCCTCAACTTCATAGTATAGGCATCTGTAATTTTATTTTCCAAGAAGCGAAGAGGTCATAACCTCACCAAGTGTAAGAGTATCACCTTGGAGATTTCTTGTAAACCATATATTGATCTGCCTGACTCTGAAACTATGTCGGTCTTTATGGATCTGTGACCCTACAGTTGTACCGTATAGACCATTTATAAAGGTTTTTACTCGGGAAGATGGTTATGACAACTTTTGATGGAATTTTTATCATCATAAGCTCTGATTGATTCATCACTCAAAATGTATCCTACGAGGATCACGAGAAGAAAAAAATGAGAAAGTCGACCTTTGCTTGGTGACCCTTATGCGATTAAGCGAGCCATTAAACTATTGAACTTTATCTGAAATCCTTTAGATCTTGAACTTTATTGATGCAAATCAACTAGCTCCCTGACCTTACCATGCTTCATGGCTTGCATCTCGTCATTTATCGCATCCCACACACATTCGCATTGGGTCAAAACAGCTTCATTAATAATGGCTTGAATCCATAATATGTCTAATAACATAGTCCGGTACACTGACAGTTATATTGTCAAATGGGATAGCGGTAAGCCTCATTCCAATGGATTTACTTTATAAGTATTAGATCTTGTACCCCGGAATCCCTCGTATGCGGTATGGGTTCTGTTCTGTCTGAATATAGTGCACAAAGTCTAGATCCACGGATCTAACTACATGAGTAGTGGATATGTGACAAGCTGAAGTATCCACCCTACTATCGTCAAGAAGGTCAAAGACCACCATCATTATAGGCATGGCGCTCAGGAAACTTGGTTGTTTGTGATTTCACTAATACGGTCCTCTAATCTGCCAAAATCTGTAGCCCTAAATTGGTTGAGATATTTAACTAAATAGCAATGAAGAGAGCAGTATGCAATCTCTCTTTATAAGGATTATCTATCTCGATAGGGTAGCCCTTTACACAATTGTCTTATGAGTTGAGTTCTTTAATTTCTAGATAGGTAGATTAGTTTTGCTCTGCATTGACTTCTTTAAGTCCTTTAGGGTGAAGCTATGCCTTACGGCAACACACCATTTGCTCGAGAACTTGTTAGGCCACGAATTTTCTTTATGATGTCATTAAGCATGACTTGTGGTAATTATGTGATTATGTTTTAATTTGAGTTAATCGGGGTATTAATGCGGAATTAAGGTTTAATTATGGTTTAAATGATTTTGGGCTTTGGCTTATTGGAAGGGAAGAAGCCACTTAGGGTTTAAAGAAAAGATTATAAAGAAGGAAAAGAAAGAAAAGAAGAAAGAAGAGAGGAAGGGTGTGGCCGTGACGGAGAGGAGAAGAGGAAGAGAAGAGTTGCGATTTCGATCGGTTTGACGATTCTAAAACCTCAATCGGTAAGTTTCGACCTCCTTATCATGTTTTCATTTGGATTAAACATTGTAATGGCTTGGATTGAGAGAAATCGATGTTTTAGAGTTTTGAGTTGAAAATTTGGGAACAACGTTGAGTTATTGATTTTAGGATGAATCTGAAGCTTAGAATGAGTTAGAATGGTAGTATAAGCCTTGATCTATGCTTTGCATGTGGTAGATTGAGTTTGGAGCGAATCGAGCTTGGGTTATCTGAAATTTGGGGTTGGTCGAGTTAGAAGCGAACGTCATGACAGCGTATGAATGTCGCCCGCGGCGTGTGGGGAAGAACCCGCGTCGCGACGTGTGAATTAATTCGTTTATTAAGCGCGGCGTGTGCTTTCTGTGTAGACGTCATGACGAATGATCGAGAAGCGTCGCTGACGTGTGGCGTTTAGTTCGCGGCGAACCTTAACGACAACGTGCGGTATGAGGCGTCTCTTCGTCATGGCGATCCCCATGTTTCGAAATAAGATTTTCATATTTTGGGAATATCTTTTGGTATAGATGTCCGATTGAGGTGAATTTGGATTCATTGTGACCTAGAAATAAAGGGCTCCGAGTTGTATGAAGTCGGGAAGTTGAATTGCCTCGGGAGTTGAATTTTAGGAGAAGATCGGATATAGATTTTAATGCTTTCTTTGGATTCGAAGCTTAGCACATTTACTATGGATATTGACTAAATGGAACTTGGTTGTTTAGGAAACCAAGTGACTCGATTTTATCGCAAGAAGAAGGACATCGATGTCAGTTCTCGGCGATTAAAGGTGGGTAATATACTTATAGTTATTGTGTGATTAGGCAATTTCTTGCCTATGTATGAATATATGTTATATCTTTATGCATGTTAAATGTGATGAATAGAATGACTTTGATTTATCTATTTTGACATAATCATAGGAATTGATAGAAGTGCATTACGATTTTGAGCATGTTATGCCTCGACTTGGTCATGGCATTTTGGATAAATGAAACATGAAAACCTATCATTTGATAAAATGATTTTGAGTATGATTATGTGATTTTGTTTGGGTGAGAGTGGAACCATTTAGTTAAATCACGTGCCGTTGACGAGAACCTTCTCCAGGCTGCCGCTTGTGGCTATGAGCTCGAATGGACTCATTTAGATTCGGGATGTAAACCGGTTTCTTCCTTTTGTTTCCATGGAACCCTCGAGCCATTGTTATGTACATTGCATATGTGAATGGATTATTATGGCGCGTACTATGTAGCGTGTTGTATGCGCTACGTTATAATGAATGTGTACTTTAGTGATTGGCATGTGAATGTCGATGTTGTATATAGATATAATATATATACATTCATATGCTGGGATTTGCTAATTACCAATGGCTATAATTATATTAGCCATTGGTACTGTAGCTCAACCCATTCCTTTCCTCCTCGAGTGCGGTCGGGGCGATCGTTGACTTTCTTGGCATCGAAACTTGGACAAATTAGGAGCTTTGTATTAAGTTCGTATTTTGTTGGCCCTCGAGCATGTTAACATTGAGCATACTTATGTATTTTGGATTTAAATTTCATTTTGTGTTTTGCTACATTTGAGGATACTTGTTGACTTTTCTTAATTTGCAATGATATGAAATCCTATGGTTATAGGGTCTTTAATGTATGGTTGTGTATATTACGGCAATGTATGTATGTATTAATTGATGGATTGTGCCTAAATGTTGGGATCGGGTCCATGGTTGGGGCGCTTCGGTGCGGGCGTGACAGAGGGCTACCTCGGGTTTGGACATCAAGGGCCGGGCCCAACGAGGCTACTCGGCATAATGAGACTAAGTCACTCTTCGGTGACTTTATATATCGACAAATGGACTTTTAAAGTCTGAATCATCATGTTTTCCATGATATTCTCTTCCACCATCAAATCGACTATCTTGATAAATTTTCCAGCGGTTCTTAACCTTAGACTTTAAGCAAGAACACGTGACTTTGATGGAAACAATCACCAAGACATGTCGAATACTTTATAATTGCCTATGCAATTGTATGAGAGTCTACGAAATATTTATGTCGAGACTTCGACAAGTTAGAAGTATGAGTTGACCCGGTGTCCTTATTAGTCAACTTACCTGTGGCCGTCGATACATGTTCTAGATCATCTTAATCTAGAATTGAAAATGCTTTCATTAATCCTCTCTCGATCTACAGCTCTGAAATATGATTTAACCTTTATGTCACACCATGTATGACTTCTCATTCATCGGGTCCTTATACATTGTTTAGCATGATCTGAAAGAAGTATATATCTAATCCCGGATAAGGGCATTCTACAATGTATGACAAGAAAGTTGCATCTTTATGTTTTGCATTAAACCCTGTTTACAACGAAGTACTAAATGCAAAACATCAACCTTGATGTCATAATTGATCGAAGATCCTGAAATAAAATGTGTGTATATCTAATGAACTTTATTGTAAAGTTTAGTACATACACCACTACGAGATATTACTTCAACATCTTTATTCTTGCTGCACCATCAGTTCCTCCTTCCGCTATTTGGCTTCATCCTAGATATGAATTCTTGCATTATGTAACCACTTGATCGGATGTTCCTTTGAATAGTCAACGATACTTAATGCAATTATCGCATATTAAATTCATAATTTATAAACTAAGAGTAACTTTGATGATCTCGGTCTTCCTTTAAACCTCGTACTACGGTTTCTTTATGTCTTCATGTCCGAGGACATGTCTAGAGCTAGTTTTGACCAGCGTCAACAAATGGAAGATTTGAGCTTTCTACCTTTGAACTTAATGAGCTTCATTTTGTCTTCCTTTAGTTGCTTTGAGGGGTTGTAGGAGTAACTACTTAGTTTCTCTACCTCATCAACACAATGGGATATCAAAGTATTGAAGTCTCACTATTTTCCCTCTTGTGAAATGAATTATTCTTGATAAGTACTCATTACTCCCTTTTCTCTGTATAATTTATGAAGAATAATACTTTCAATAAGGCAACTGTCTCGACCTTTGGATAAGATTGTACCTCTGGAGACTTTATCGAAAGTCCTTACATTATGTTTGTGTCTGGAAGTTCACTTTACGGATGGTTGATGCAGTTCCTAATGAATCGATTAGATGTAATCATTAGATCGATCCTGAGCTCATAGGCTGCTTTATGAGCTATCGAGCTCATGGATGTAATGGAGATGGCTTACCCTTCCATATGGCCATTTCAAGTTAATTATCTCCATAACCTTCAAAACATCCTCCGTCCATTTCTCAAGTCTAATTCTTTATATTGCAACCGCAAGGTTTCAATAGCGACACTAATTTAGTTGGTGAAAAGGTGACTTCATGATGATGAACTTTAAATTAGCACAAATGTAAGACAACTGACAATAGTAAAGCCATTGATAGTATATTTCTGAAAATCCGATCACACGTATTATGAAACACCTTTGGGCTGAATACATAATATATGCAATTAGACTTTCACACGTAAAAGCGATCGGATATAGACTATCAACTCCCGACCTTACCACCTTTGGGTGAATAGATCGATTGAGCAATAACCTTCCTCCATCTAATGCCTTTATGTACATCTCAAAATTTTATGTAAGGCCAACACCTTTGGACAGAATAACCAAACATAAAATCAGAGACATCCCCGACATATAAGCAAAACAATTGAAATCTTACTCGAAAGGCCCTTTGGTGACTACATTCTCAGCTATGAACAAAAAGTCCATGAAACCTGAGGATACATCTTTATGTCATCCTCGCATTCTTTATGGGCATATTGTATGTGACAATAACTTGATAAATGCAAAACTCGAATGCACATTCTTATTGTCACACCACGCGTCTTGAAGACATTCTCCAGAAAACTTGATTTGAGACTTTCATGAGCGAAAATCTCGATGGAGAGTGACTATCGTGCGTCATCGGATACTAAACCGACCTCACGAGATATGACAATGTCATGTATCTCCCTTATGCAAGTTCATTGCGAATTCACTCGAAATGGCTTAGAATGTCTCGATTCTATTTAGATTGATTATCATGCAATCCAGAACTGCTGAAAATGAAACAAGAGACCGACGACTCATATATCTCACTCATCTGATGTCAAGCATGAAAATTCAATTGAAATGGATTCACAATACCTTAATTCATTGTTTTGGAGTTAAAATTTAATTTATTACAAATGTAATAAATCCGGAAAAATAGAAAAAAGGTTACTTTATGAATTTCCCGGACGAAAATTGACCCAAAACATCCGGGGTAACTTCTTTGGAAATTTGGAATTTTGGGGGATTTTAAGAAGTGCCGTAGCTGCGTCTGTGACATCGAGTATGATGTCAGCATCGACGTCATCGGCGGCGTCGGTCGCGGCGTGGCGAGCGACGTCGCGTGCTGACAGCAGCGGCTCAAACCCTTGACCAATGTGGAGTGCGTGCCTTACCTTGCGTCCGCGTAACTTACATCGGCGAGCCACGTTAGTCCCGCATGGATGGCGGATGGGGCGTGTGCGGCGCGCCCGTCGATCCACAGCGGTGGAGGTGGGGCCGCGTGTAGCGTGCGTCGCGTCCGTATCCGTGGGCGGCGTGTCTGCCGCGGTTGGCGTGTGCTCCGCACATACCAACCCGTCTACCCCGCTCTCTCGCGTCTTGTTCCTTTGGCGTGGCGTGCCTACGCCGCGTATTCGCCTCCTCCGGCGTCGGAGGCGATTTTGAATCCCAAAACTCCGTTTTTTGCTCCAGATTCGACCGTTTTAACTTTGTTTTAGTAGCTAGCCTTATGTATACTACTTTTACGCCAATCAATCGCAAAAAACTTAAAAGCGAATCAAAAAACGAAAACAAAAAAGATAAAAAAACCTTCGTTTAAGCAATCCAGATCCGTATGGCTCACGATACTGCGTGTTGAGTGCGTGGGGAGACCTTATTACCACAGGATCACGTGAAAGGATAAAAAGCGAAGGTAATGAGGAATACCTAGATTCGATTCCATCTCGGATTAGATGCGATTCAAGCTCAAGCGTCTCGAATTTCTGGGGCCTATAATAAGCGCTCACCCACTCGCGCTGAGGCTTTCTCTGATTTCCTCGGTGTTTCGAGCTTCCTTGAATTGAAACTTATGCTCGTGAGCGTTCTCTTGCGGCTGCGGAGAACTAACGCTTTATATAACCAATATCGGTTCCTTATCCTTGGTAGATATAGACCGATCTACTGTTGATCGGGACTCATTTCACCGAACTTTGACGTTACTTTAGATCGTTTATTGAAATCTTTATTATCTTTATCCGGATCGAATGGCCTTGACTAAATTGATAATTTATTTAAAGCAAAATTGCAGATTAATGTTAGTCGAATTTTAAAGACATTGACAAAATTGCCCTTGGGGGCAAAAATGTCTAACATATCTGGGATCAAGTATCTTTACTACATAACATCCTTGTATAATCTCTAACTTGGAATCGTATCAGAGAAATATTCCCGTAAAGAAGATAAAATTATTTCTTTAATAATTATGTGTTACTTTATCGGGCTTCATTGCAACGAGCTCCTCGCCAAGTAAAATAAGGGTGAAGAAATAGAAACAAGACAGCCATGAAGACGAGCTTCTCAACAAGTAGAACAACAAAAGGATGATGAGTAGTGGACAAAGAATTGGCTGTAAATCTTGGAAAAAGCAAGCTCTTTTGCTACTCTTTGTTCAAACCTAGAAGAGAGCAAATAGTTTTGAATCTGCCATGTACCGTAAGTTATTACCAAAATGCAAAATGTGATGATGTCACTTAGACGTAGAAAATAAGATTATTTTGCCCGTGACAAGAATTATCTTTTGATGGAAAGAACAACATATTTTTGTTCAGGAGAGCTATAGCCTATGGCAACAAAGGAAAGAAGTTCACCTTAAATAGATATATTTGAAGAAAGGTGACATGGTTTGTGGTACAACAGCCTTGTTAGTTCTAAAATCCGTTTCTGGAGTCCTGCAAGAGAAGTCATCATATCATAAGTAACAGCAGTTCCTAACGGAAACACGCTTAATCATTCCACAAAATGAAAAATACATCACCGTATTTAATATGGTAACCAGAACGATCACTGAGAATGCAGGACTCGGTTTGTTGTTCAACGTAGGAAAAAGAAAACAAAAAGAAAAACTGGCAAGATGTCTGAACTCATTTGGCGCATTCAAACCCTTAATTGGTAAAAAAAAAAAAAAAACAAGCTGTAACATGCCATTTTTTTTTAATCTACGAAATATCCTAGGAAGGTCTCATTTTGACTCTCGATTCTTCTTTTACTTAGAACAGCAATGTACTCACCCGATTCTATTGAAAAGAAAAAGCTCGTTTGTCTTATTCTCGTTTAACTGGAGCCCATTTTGTACCAAACTTTACAACCCTCAACACCAGGAAAAGATTTTCATCTAGGACTGACAATCTACCCTTATACTGCGGGTCCAAGCAAGAACAAATGTGCCATTAGCAACATGTTGAACTAATTTTCAATCATCACACAAGAAATTCATGATTCCTACAACTGGGGCAGTTATTGGTAAGGAAGAACTTGAATGATACATCTATTTCTTCAACTTCAGATTCTTTGGTGGGCACTTTGAATTTATTGAATACATCCGTTTGAAGTTTCTAATTTTCTGCTCAGAAGCTGCTTGATAACTAGAATACGACGGGAATGAATATAAGCTCATAGGTCTTTTAAAAAGATAAACAGAATCTTTGGAGACTCACTTTAGTGGACTTTATGTCACCTGCAGCAGCTCTACATGTTTGCCGCATATCACTAAAATCGCAGAGTTATTACTATGAATCACAACCTCCTACCTACTTTCATAAAATCTCCTCACTACTCCAAATAGAACTGCCTTAGTCAAGAGTCCACGATCAAGGGTACAAGCAAGAAGAATGGCACTGCTAACTACAAGAAGCTTTGGTATGTTTCTACCTATAGGTTTCTCGGATGAATCATTGGCTTCGACCACTAATGAACCACCATAATTGCTCTCCAATGCTCTGAGGGTAATCTGCATTTATTTTGGTGTTAACCTGAGCCATGAAAGCACATCGATGAAACTACAGCCCGCTTGCTCTCTGCTTCTGATAAGCACGTAAACCAGGCTCAATCTTCTTGACAGCTCCCACATACCTCGTCACTCCAAGCTTTGCAATCTCCCAAGGAATACCCATGTCCTCATGATGAAACAACAAAACCTCACATGCAGTCAGCTGACCATCCCCTCTTTTGATTCAACTGGTGCACAGAAGAATACATAAGTGACGTATTTGCTTTGGCAATATTCTGAAACTGTATCGAGAGAGAAAATCTATTATTTAAAGGGATTATGTCCATAAAGAAATGACCTACCAGCACGGATACCAGCTAGAATAGTATAAATCAACCCTCCTTGGTTTGTCTTGGCACAGAGGAGCAAGCAACTCCCTGAAAAATCATAGCATGCCAAGAGATTTTAATATTCTATTCACAAATTTGCCAGATTTTATACATCCCAATAGAGGTATTCAAAATAAACTTATACAAACCAATTAAAACACATCTCCCACCACAGATAGCTGGGAAAGTAGCATTAACGCAACCAGCTAAAATAGTACAAATCAAACCATCACCAAGTTTGTGTCTTGGCACAGGACCAAGGAAGAATCCAAAAATTATAATACCCTACTACGGATAGCTGGGAAAAACTAGAATGACTTGGAGCTTTTAAGTTGAGGATTAGCAAAACCAGTTAAAATTGGTAACAGCATCCAGTTAGCTGGTGCTACAAGGCTTACAAAATGTGAGGAATTAAGAATATGTTTTAAGGTTTTCTGATTGAAATTTACAAAGTAACACCTAGTGACTTGCCTATCAACAGTGCAATGAATGAGCAATCAGAACACCTGTTGCAGCCACCAGAATAAGTTGCTGTTGTACTGGGCAAGCGGATACAAGAGCAGTGCTCGTGGTGATTGAAATAGAAGTGATAAAATTAAGATTTTAAACTATTAAAATGGTTCATATTGCATGAGTATGCTTAGGTAGATTGCCCTGTCCTAAAAAGTGCTAAACATGTCCAACAAAGTACCACTCTTATTGCTCAAAGAATGCACATAAAGTAAGTCATGTAAACTTTGAGATGGCTACTTATAACTAGAGCATAAGCCTTAATAGTTGCTAACTTCCTATTCAGTATATACAGACCACAAACAAGAGGAAAAAGTTATCAGATTTTTGGAAAGGGAAAAGATTAAGGTTACGTGCATACCTTGGTAACACAGTAGTAAATTCGACCTGATTCCCAGATGCGACGCCTATGATATATTCTCGGTCACTACAGAAGAAGAGAAACTGGCGGCAGAAACCATTAATCAGTGGCCAAATAAAACATTGCATGCAACGAGATACAAGAGATGCTCTTCACCTTGCGCACCCACTGCACAACCATGGTTCCCGTGGTAGGGCACTCCTCCAAAGTTGCAGCATGTATAAGCATGTCATCCCATTTCATCCGAAATTCATCATCCCAAAAGAAGTCCCTGACCAATTCAGGGTGGCATCCTCAAATATAGTTCTGCTGCGATATTGTGGAGGACCATTCTAGCAAAAACCATTGAAACACAATCCAATTCAATAACATGGATTCCAAATTCCTAATAAAGTAGCAAAACTAGGAAGTAGAGAACAAAGAGCTAAACAAGAAAGGTTCCTTTCCCCATGTTTATTGCAAGCTCTAATACGTTAAACGAACGCAAGGATCTGACCTCAGGATCTCTCCTCCAAGCTCGGTAGCCCATAGTTTGGGTAGAACGATCCATCATCTGACTCCAAGCAGGACCCCCATCTTTGACCTCTACAAGCTTATACAGCGTCTCTAAATCTTGCGTTGCCAAAAGACGAGACTTTTCCTTTTCAAGTTGCGATGAACTGCAAATTCAGCAATGACAGTCAGAGACAAAAACCCCAAAATTCTCAATTTAAAAGTTCCAACTGGCCATGAAAATTTAACGCGTTCTCGTGATATTTTCCATCATTGAATCATCACATTCAAAATACGTTAGAAGGATAGCCTTAACCAAGAGGTGAAAATAGAATAAATAAATAAATAACCCCACAAACCTGCAATTAGTGATGGTGCTAGGTAACACGGGAAAAGGGTCATCTTGAACGCCATCATCAGCAATCCAAGACACAGAACTGGGTAACAAGAAATTGAGAAAATTAATGCTTGGAACCAAGGAAAAAGTGGGTGTCACTAGTGTTAATTGACAGTTGTCAGAGACCAAAGAGTATATCCTGTGTTTGCCCAAATAGGCCCATTTCGGCTTCCATGACCATCCTACAATAATCCCAACAACAACGGCAATCCATAAAGGAGTCATAAACATCAAAACTTCACCAAACACGCTCCCAATTGTGGGTCTCCGCAAAATCTCAATGGCAGGACCATAAAGCCATTTGAAGCCAAAACAAAGGAAGTCTATTCCCCAGTACGACCAAATAGACAACAAAAACACAAGAAAAATCCTCGACGTAATCAAACGATGAGGCGTTAAAGCTGAAACCAGTCGAGGATTTCAAGAGAGAAAGAGTAAAGCCAAAAGCAAAGTAAAAATAAAAAAGACTACTGGTGAAATTTAGAGAGATCCTAATAGAGGGAAAGCTGAATAAAAGATATGATAGGGGTGTGGTTACTGGTGAAATTGCAGATGAAGCTAATAGGAAAAAAGCCACTTAGAAAGCAAAGAAGAAAACAAAGACAAGTAAAAAGTCCAATTTGTTTGAATGATAAGGATTTCAGCTACAAGCGGTGTCACTGAAGGGCCAAATGATTTTGGTCCTTTCCTCTTCTTTATGCCTGCTTAACATTTATTATTGTGTCTTTTCTTCTTGGCAGAGGAACAGAAAATTAAAGATTCCAACTCCAAGGGGACGGGGGACGGGGGACGGAAGGAGAGTATGTATTAAGGGGACGTAAGCTGGCTTTGAATTGTTAGTAGCAGGAAGGGTTTTGGTTAGAGATTGGTGTGCGTGAATCAGGATTTCATCATTTCTCTAATCATCGATTGTCCTGCCTGCTCGTTTGTCTTCTTCGTAATTTTCTGGTTTTATATATATATTAAGCCCTATTTAATGGAAGAATTAGTCTTTTATTTTGTGTTATATTACTGGTCTAGTCTAGAGAAATTTGCAATTCTGACCAATCATATGACCATTTTCTTTCACATTCAATTTATGAGCAATCTTCTCTAAGTAATAACTTGTAGACCCCTAAAGTAGATCTTACATGATATTTGACACTAGGCCTTTGTTTGGATGCTTAATTACACAGGGAAAGGAAAGAAAAGGAAATCTTGCATTTTCCTCCCTTTCCTACCAAATTGGTGGGAAAGGAAGGAAATCTGAATAAGAATAAAAAGTGCCAAAATTCTACCATTCCTCTCAATTCTCTCTCTTGTTCTTGTCGAACAATGAGCACGAAGAGAAATACAATTTCTTTTCCTTCTCTTCTCCCAGTTTCCCTCCATCCGAATAAAGGCTAGAAACAATAATAATCTTGTGGACGAATACTTATCTAGTATAAGTATAACCACACAAAGGGTTCTTAGTTCTTAATAAATCATTCCTCGTACCTCTTTTTTGATAAGGGAAGGAATAAAAATATATATTCAAAAGTTTATAACTTTTTAGAGCTCAAATTTTTGAAAGTTTTTAATTTCGTGACTAAACTTTAAAAATTCGTACAAATCAAGTTAAAACATCTTTAACTTAATCCCAATCAATGCTATATTATAGGAAATGGCAAAGCATCTTTAATAATTTTATAACATTTAGAGCCCCTCTTTAGAATTCAACAACACATCCCCTTTATCAACTTAATCCCAATCAATGCTAAGGTGGGATGCTAGACGTGGAGGGAACTACCTAAAGTCACAGTACAATTTTTACCATCCTATAATCCCAACTTGACTAGGGCAGATGAATACGTACGGATATGTTGGGGCTCATGACAATGTACCATTCATTTATATGAAATTATCAAGGACAAGAAGGGATTATCAAGTTTGGAGCAAAATTACCCAAACTATATTTCCATATACAGTTGACAGCCAAAGAAGACAAAACACACTTAATAGACTGTAATTCTTAAGTATTACCCATATTTGCCTCTTATTGAAGAGGAAGCAGAATCCATGGAGCATTTATTTTTCAGGTGCAAATTCTCCAATGAAGTCTTTACTTCAATCGAGGAATTATATCGCCAAGAAAAATTAGTGAACAATTTCAAGAGGCAATGTTTGGGTGAACAATAAAATATTATCCTTAATTACTTTAAGACAAAAAAGCATTTATTAATCCTTAATTATTTCCATATAATTTATACTATATTGAATAGTCGTCAGTTGACTTACCCTTAGATTAAGTTAGGTTTAAGTAATACAAAATTTACCAATCCTTATATGGGATAATTTGGAGATATTAGACATCTGAGTGGCGTTTTTTAAATTCATATCAAGTTAGTTTAGTAAACTTATTCTAAAGTAAGTACTTGTTTTGTTCAAATAAGTACATGTTTGTTTTAACACATACTAATCTTCTACTTTCTATTGGTGCCTAGAATTAATAAAGTAATAACTATGAGCGACTTAATGTGAGAATTTGAAAATATTCTTTTTAGTGACAACTTGTTTAAACTTTACAACTTTCATCTCAATTATCACTATATAATAAGCGATTTCCTTAAATACATTCTTAAATTAAGTGATGAGAGTTAGCTCCTTTCTCATACTTAATGGCTTTAAGGTTCTACGATCGTTATTATTTGAATGAAAATAAATGAAAATTGCATATGGCATGATTAGCGACTTGATCTTGTATGAGACCTTTCTAACTCAAAATAATATTATTCAACTAAAATATACCTCGACTAGGAGTTGCTTATGTTCTTATCAACCGAAAGTTAAAATGTATATAACTTGTGATCTCAAATATCAAATCATACATAGAACAATCTATACCTTTAATATTTCATAAATATAGTTATCTCGAATAGGTAAGAAACTTTTATATGTATATAGATTTTTATTATTAGAATTTAAGTTATTACAATCTTCATATCTAATACAAAGTTGTTCTTGGACTATCATATCTTCCATAATTGAAAATATGAAATGTTATTCGATTATGAACATTATGTCATTTACATACTCCCACTTGAAGAGTAACTATGCTCTTACGAACTTCATGTCACAATCATCTACGGACAAAAGCTTTTCAAAATTCACATGAAAGAGTATAACTATACTCTCTTGAACTTCGTGTTACAATCATCTGCGGACAAAAACTTTTCACAATTAACATGAAAGTGTTAGACCCGATGGTGGTTGACAAATAAAAGTCCTTTATGTTTTGATAATTATAAAATATATATGAAATTGGTTGAGAAATTATTTGAGGATTTTATTAAAGGCGCAATGCAATTTCGAGGACGAATTTTCAAAGATGCAAGTGATAAACATTGTTCAAATTTCAATTTACAAATGTCGAGGAGATAATATATTAAGAAATCAAGTAAGAAATGATCTACTATGATGCGGAGAAGATCTACAACGTGTAAATAAAGATTACGATGAAGATTATGGATAAAAATCTTGAAAGATCGAAGATTATCTAAATTTATCGGTTGAAGAAATTCCGATCGATTCTGATCATTACGATCAATGAAAATTAATAAGGGCTCGTTCCGTCATTACAAAGGATCCCGTCATTCTGAAGTCATCGATCGACTGATGAGGCGGAGATTATTTTAAATGAAGTTCGAGTCGACAGAACTGTCCGATCGACGAAGACCGATCCGGTCGATTAGCATCCCTCGACCGGTCGACCGACGCTTACTATTCTGGTCGACTTGGATTATCTGAATCTGATTACGACAAAGTCAATTGATATCAAACGGTAAAGAAATATTTTATAACGTTATGGAGTAATCTACAGCGGCTAGTAGATGATACAGCGGTATATCGATCGAGGGTCTGCAAATAAAAGAAAAACATCGAGATCATATGCACACTTTTACGAAGCATCTTGATCATTGATTTTTTTTTAGTGCTCTCAAATTATGTTTAGCTCATTCAATCATATCTATACATCTTGAGCTTTGTCTATTCAATATTTCTTTCATTGTTATTGTGAGTTGAGTGAATAGAGGAAAAATCCTCAAGTGTGGTTAGATTTATGCGAAAAATCAAATCGGGATTATGGGTTTACTTGGAATTGATGGTTGTAAAGTTATGCGAACTAAAAAGTGTCTGATATAGTGGTTTGCCAAAATCCTAAGTGGGGCTTAGGTAGGGGGCGTGGAGTGTTAGCATGAACCTCTATAAAAGCAGGTGTTTGCTTTTTTCTACTCTCTTTCATTTGTTTAATTTGATTATTACGTGTGTTTTAATTAGTGATTTTGTAGAACTTCTGCGAAAAAAGTTTAAGCGATCTATTCAACCCCCTTCTAGATCGCTTTCAATTGGTATGAAGCGATTCATCGAGGGGATGGCATTCGATTGACATAACAATCTGGCGGAAGAAGGTAACCTAATAGCGTCCTCCTTTGTTTAATGGTTCTAACTATTCTTCGTGGAAAAATCCTATGAAGTACCATATCATAGCGAGGGAGTAAATGCGGAAGATCATCATCTTATTGCGTATTCCATTGAAAACGATCGAGTAAAAGCGAATGGAGTATGATGTGAATGATTGGAAGCAAGTCACATCAATTAATGAAAGTTAATCTCTTGTCTCTTCTTGTTGAGGAGAAATAGAGTGAATTCTTGCGAGTGCTTTCGAAATGTGGGAGAGCTTGGATCACTCACGAAGGAACCAGGCGTTAGAGAAACAAAATCAACATCTACTTTATGATTCGAAATGTTTGTCATGAAGGAAGGTGAGTCCATTCTTATGCTTGATCGGTTTGTAGAAATTATTAATGGTTTAGGGAATCTCGGAAAGCATGGCGGATGGCGAGAAGGTGAAAAGATCGCCGGTCCTACCAAAGAATGGTCTCATTCGAGCAATTATGGAGTCGAAGATCTTACAGGAATGAATCGTTGGTGGGATCACTCATTATGAGATAATCCTCAATCAAGAGGAGGTAGAGGTAAGCCACAAAATCTATTGTTTTAAAGCTAACACTTTATGGATGAAAGTGATGAAGAATTAGATGAGGAGGAAGAGAAGAAAGTAGCAGTCTAAACTTGAAAATGAAGGCTTAACTCAAAAATAGAAAGAGAGAATTCGTGGTGGAAGAAATGATGATAAAAAGAAGTACACCTTGGAAAGAAGGACCAAAGTTATGAGGAAAAGAAGCGATGAAGAATAAAATGTGGAAAGAAAGGACATCATGCTAAGGAATGCAAAGTTCTTTTTTCCGGGAAAGTATAACAAGGTAAAAAGCTAGTCTTAGCTACTTGGGCGATGATGAGAAAGCTTAAGCAACGATGAAAACAATTTAGTTAATAATGAAGCTCCATGTGATGATGAGGATGAGGTAATGATTATTGATCGAGATCTTAGAGATTCCTGCTTTGCAAATTGATTTTAAAGCCATTGATATGAAATGAGAAAAGGATAAGAAACTTGTTCTGAAAATAGTGTTACGCGTGAAACTATCGATGATTTAGATTGTATTAGATAGACCGCTCTGTACTTCTTGAAAGAAGAAATTTATCTTATGAACTTGATAGAATTAGAAAAGAGTTTTCTTATGTTGTTGGAAAATTTGCTAATGGATATGAGAAGTTTGAAAAGATGTTGTCTTTCTTGCAATACTCTATTTCTAAACATGGTTTAGGTTATGATCCTTTTGAAGAGACTCTTTGATTTCTAAATTCCTGAATGGTAAAGTTATAAATGTGATAGATGTTTGAGATGGTGGACAATAAGTTGGTAGTAAGTATTAGAAGGTGTATTAATACCGAGAAAATATGGGTGAAGTAAAGAACAAGCCATCGAAATGGTTTATTGACATAAACGAAAAAATTGTACTAATCGTTGGAATCAATTTAACAGTGAAATCAATGTAGACATGAAAGATGAAAATATGCATTCATTGGTTTGAGGCATGGAAATACATATGTTGTTGATTCATGATGATAGTTCTTTTAATAAAAAGTGTTTAGTGACATTAGAGAAAGAAAATCGTTTTATGGCATAGAAAATTAGGACATGCTCCATTACCTCGATTTAAATTATCTAAAAAATGATATAGTGAGGAGGTTGCCTAAATAAAATTTGTTAAAGATCATTTGTGTGAATCATGTTTGAAGGTAACATATTAGAATCATTGAACAAAGAAAGAATTTGTACTTACAAATTTTAGAACTTTCATATGGATTTGATTGGACCATCTAGGCATGCTAGTCTTAGTGGTAAATTATATGTACTTGTAATTGTAGATGATTTTTCGAGGACTTACTTGGGTGAGATTTCTTGCTCATAAAAGTGATGCTTTTAGAGTTTACTAAGTGGTGTAGGTTGGTACAAAATGAAAAGAACTTGACCATTGTTGTAAGGACGACCACGGGAGGAATGATTGTGAACCATTTGAAAAATTATGTGATAAATATGGAATGGAACACAATTTTCAACCCGAGGACTCATGACAAAGCGATTGTAGTAGAAAGGAAAATCGGTCTCTTGAAGAGATAGTAGAGCGATCTGAATGAATATAACCTTCTAAAGTCTTTTGGGCGAAGCAATCAATACGTGCTTATATGTGATAAATAAATACATCCGAGAGAGACTAAAACAAGATACCTTATGAGCTATGGAAGGTAAGAAACCAAATATTTCTTATTTTCATCCTTTTGGTTTAAAGTATTTATTCATAATAATGGAAATAATAATTTAGGTAAATTTGATTAAATCGATATTGGTATATTTCTTGGTTATTCTCTTAGAAAGCATTTAGAGTCTATAATAATAGAACTAGAATTGAAGAAAATATTCATGTTAAATTCGATGATGTGGTTTCACCCCGAGAAGGTTTGTTTTGATGATGATCACGGTAATATAGAAAATGAAGTTGAAGAATCAAATGAAGAAAAACAAGATGAAGAAGATCATGTACCTATCATGAGAAACATGGGCAACAAGAATCATCTATGGAGGAAGTCATTGGTGGTTTAAATGATGGTTTAAGGACTAGGAAGAATACGTATGATATATGAATAATTCACTTTTATTTCTTTGGTAGAACTTCGAGAACATTAAAGAAGCTCTTGAAGATGAAAATTGGTTGTTGGTATGCAAGGCAAATTGAATCAATTCGAGAGGAATAATGTGTCAATGTTTAGTAGCACCACCGAGGATAAAACCATCATTGAGTCAAATGGGTAAATAGGATAAAATATGATGAGAATGGTGAACGATCAAAAACAAGTCAAGATTAGTAGCTCAGGGCTTTTATCAAAGGGACTTACTATAATGAGCCATTTGCAGGTGGAAAGATTAGAGCTATCAGATTATTATGTGCATTTGCTTCATAAAAGTTAAGTTGAATCAAATGGATGTCAGTGCATTTCTCATGGCTACATCAGAGGTATATATCAAACAACCACAGGCTTTGAAGACCATGAACATCAGTTATGTTTGACTAAAGAAAAGACTTTATGGATTAAAGACACCAAGGGCATGGTATGAAAGGTTAAGTAATTTTCTTATTCAAAATGGTTATATTAAGTAAAGTTGATAATACTTTATTTATAAAGCATGTTAATCAAGATATGTTAATTTGTCGAATATATGTTGATGATATTATTTTTGGTGCTACTAATGAATCTTTGTGTAAAATTTAGTGATTTAATGCAAAGTGAGTTAAATGAGCATGATGGTGACTTAAATTCTTTCTTGGATTGCAAATAAAGCAAAATAGAGATGGCATATTTATTCATCAATCCAAAATACAAAAGAGCTTTAAGAAATTCAACATGGATGGATAAATGCGGCTACTCGTGGCATCAATTTGGTCTTGGAAAATGAACATGAGGATGTTGATCAAAACTCTATAGAGGTATGATCAGCTTCTTTATATTCTTCCTTCACAGACCGGATATAATGTTTTACTACATGTCTATGTGCTAGATTTCAAGCTTGTCTCAAAATTTCTCATTTGTTGCATGTAAAGAATTTTCGGAGATATTTGAGTAAAACTCCGTCATGGTTTATGGTATCCTTGTTGTGATTCTTTTGATTTATATGCATATAGTGATCGACTATGGTGGTTGTAGAATTGATAGAAAAGTACTGTTGGTCATTTCTTAGGATCATCTTTGATTTCTTGGGCTTTAGTAAAGACAAGTAAATGTAATATTTCCCTTCTTTGAATGAATATGGCAATTGGAAGTGCATGTGTGAAATTCTTTGGCAAACATCAATTGCATTATTGTGATTAAAAATATTCAATTAATTGTGATAATACGGTTGATTTGTTTGAGTAAAATCCAATTTTGTAGTAGAACAAAACACATTGAAATTAGACATCATTTTATTAGTGATCATTGTTTGAAAGGTGACATTGTTTTAAAACATGTTTAGATCAGTGATCGATTGGCTGATATTTTACTAAGCCTCTTAAAGAGGTTTTCATAAATATTAAATTAAAACTTGGAATGTGTGATTTGAATTCTCTGGATTAAATTTTATTAATTTATATATATCGAATAGTGGGCAAATTAAGCATTCCGCCAGATACATCATCGATTTACATTTAGTAGTTTGTATTAAGGTTTAGAACTTTTCATTCGATGATTAGGTTAAGTCGGCGATTTTGAGGGTAAATAGGCAGTCGACTAGAAAGGGCATGACAAGTCAACTAGAAAAAAGAATGCTTGTCGATCGACCGGAACAAGTCGGTCATTTGGAACAACGGAGTTTCTTTTTTTAACTATCAAACCCATTCTTTTCTTTATTTAGCTCTTCATCTTATCTAAGTCCTCTCTCAGTAAGCCTCTCATTCTCTTCTTCCTTGTGTTTTCCTCTTCTTCCTTAAAACCTACACCTTCTTCATTAATCTTCTCCTAAACACTAGATCTCCTTCTTCTTTAAGCATCTCATCTCTTTCTCACTCTGACCCATTTCTCCTTGTTTTCGCAAACCCACTCCAACTTCTCCCTTGCGTTTTTGTTCTCAGGTCATTGAATCTCAACATCTCAGGATCCGAGATCTGATCATCACCCATAAACGTCAAACCACCCTTATCACATCGTCTTCATCTCTCCTCCATCTCCCATTCAAATCGTCTTCTACCCCTAACTTCATAATCGATTTTTATCTCTTGAAACGCTTTTAACAATGGCTCCAGGAAGAATGGAAGGAAGCAAGTGGATGGCGCTCTCAGACCACAATCGTGGGTCTTCTTCGGAGAGTGGAGTAGAGCGTGAAAATGAAGATAGAGTCAAGATTTGTATCACGAGGCTCAAATCTTTCTACAGTCTTAAGAGAATGAAGTTCTAATACCTTATGAAGTTTGATTGGACGGAATTAGATAGCGATGAATATAAGATGTTGTTTGAGGACTAAATAAACAGGCTGCGATTTTTGGGATTTTCTGATGTTATCTATGAAGAATTGATTAGAATTTTATGCCAATCTAATTGTGGTTAGAAGTGATGTTGATGGTGGGGTTATCTTGAAATCAGTATGAGAAGGTGAAATTTTTATTTGTGAGGAAAATCTGTCTATTGGTTGAAATTACCTCTTGGTGGAATTAGGCCTGAAACTTCCTATTGGATTTTAATATTTTCGACATGAAAATGGAATCTTGATGAGAGAAGCGGATGAAAATTTTGGATATCTTGATGAAAAGGACATTGCTTGATAGCCTTTGTTACCTCATTCCTCACCACCTTATGAAGCCATAGATTTGCTCTAAATTATAGGTTGCTTCACTATGCTATCAATGAGTGGTATATCCTGAAGAAGCTAGTAACCACATTACATCATTGGACAAGGAAATTTTGTGGCACTCGGAGGAAGGTAGAAAATTAATTTCCTAGTCGATTATGCAAGCGATGAGGAAGAGCCAAATTTATTAGAGGTGCTGAAAAGTAACGGAAAGCGTAAAGGCATGCCATATCTTTGATTCCATTATAATGACTTCAAAGGGTTGATTTGAGTTCCTATAGTCATTCTCCATATCCCCAAAGTTGGCGGTTTACTCCTTTAATTCAAGAACATGAAATTGGTTGACCAGGTTGAAAGAGGATGGGTATACTTTGATCATGTGGACTTGGGTTGACATTGATGAGATGAACAAAGGCCTAAGAGAAACGATCAAAGCGAGGCGGCGACGGATAAATCAGTAACTCTCGGCCCGATATGTAAGGCGGGTGATGTCACTCGTGAGGGCTACTGATTAGAACAAATAGATGATTTGAATGATCATGATAATATTAGAATATGTTTAGTGTTTTCTAAAAAAGCTCGATGAACAACAATTATGCTTACAAGATTTTCGACAAACTAGGTTGTAAACATGATGATGTCTCTCGACCTTGATGGATTTTGTAATTTGTTTCCAGCAGATATATGTTACTGTTGTTACATTAACATTTTCATTGACATTTACTACATTAGGTATGTATCCTTTTGTTTACATTGTTGTGATTTTGTTTAATGCCTAATTTACGAGTATTTGTTATGAAGTATGATTTTTCATGGTTCTTTTGGACAAAGGGGGAAGAAAGTTGCATTTTTTTAATTTTTTTATTATTATCAAAATTATACCTTTTATTATCAAAATTATTATGCTTATTTCCGTGTGTTTGTACATTGTGCTCAATTTATTGGATTCATTGATTAAGGGAGTTAAAACTAACCAATTAAATGAGAGCTTAAAACCTTGATCAATTGTTCTTTGTTTCAATTTCTTAAACAATTTCTAAATGTTTTGTCATTATCAAAAGAGAGATGTTGGACGATGGTGGTTGACAAATAAAAGTCCTTTGTTTTGATAATTATAATATATATATGAAATTGGTTAGAAATTATTCGAGATTTTATAAAGCCTGATGCAATTTCAATGGACAATTTTCAAAGATGCAAGTGATAGACATTGTTCGAATTTCAATTTACAAATGTCAAGGAGATAATATATTAAGAAATCAAGTAAAAATGATCTCTATGATCGGAAGATCTACTGCGATGTAAATAAAGATTGATGATTATGGATAAAATCTTGAAAGATCGAAGATTCTACGCAAATTTATCAGTTGAAGAAATTCGATCATTCTGATCATTACCGTCGGCGAAAATTAATAAGGGCTCATTCGATTATTACAAAGATCGATCATTCAAGTCATCGATCGATTATTTGGAAGGCGGAGATTATTTTTCGTAAGTTCGAGATTGACGAACACATCGTCGACGAGAACCGGTCTGGTCGATTAGCATCCCTCGACGGTCGACCGCACCTATTCATTCACTAGGATTATCAGATCGATTATTGACAAAGTCAATTGATATCAAACGGTAAAGAAATATTTTATAACGTTATGGAGTAATCTACAATGGCTAGTAGATGATCTACAATATAGATCGAGATGCGCAAATAAAAGAAAAACATCAAGAGATCAACAAGCGCGCTTTTTGCAAGCATCGCGATCATTAATTATTTTTAGTGCTCTCAAATTATCTTTAGCTCATTCAATCATATCTATCTTTGAGCTTTGTCTATTCAATATTTCTTTCATTGTTATTGTGAGTTGAGTGATTAGAGGAAAATCCTTGATGTGGTTAGATTTCTTGGGAAATCAAATGAGGTTATAAGGTTTACTTGATAGGAATTCAGTGGTTGTAAAAGTTAGCTTTGAACTAAAAGTGTACTGATATAGTGGTTTGCCAAAATCACAAGTAGGAGCTTAGGTGAGGGCGTAGGTCTGCAGAGACTTCTATAAGCATGTTGCTTTCTTTCCTACTCTCTTTCATTTGTTTAATTTGATTATTCGTGTGTTTTAATTGTGATTTTTGTAGAACTCTCGCGAAAAGTTTAAACGATCTATTCAACCCTACAGATCGCTTCGGAAAGAAATAACAGTTAGCTTATTCCAGATAATTACAAAACTTTAATGTAAAACTTACCATAATAATCTTATCAAAATGTTTTGGCATTCTTAATGCCTAATTAGTACTATGTTTAAATACTTCAAAATTTTAACCACTCTTTCTTTGAGCTATTTTCACACCATTAACGAAGTACTTGACACAAGCTAGTTTGGTTCTCTAATAACTTTAGCCTGTTTCATCTTCTAACATCAAAAACAAGTTGAGTACTAAAGACAGCATCAAGCATGCTCTCTGAACCATTACAAATAGCCTATTATACAACCTGGAGCCAAGTGATACTCTTCAATAATATCTAAAACGTTGGTTTCTGTCCTTTGAAACTCGGACTGCAAGTGCTTTCCACTAACAATCAACACAAGTTTGTGAAGTTGAAGGGCGTTGACTTCCCACTTATTTTATTGTGCCAATTAGGGTTAAAAAGCAAATTGGGAAGTTGTGTCTGGAGACTGCAAGATGTAGGGACGTGAGAAAATATACCCTTTTCTCTGTAATTTTCCCATTTGGGTTCCATAAAGCTGAACTAAAATCATAACAACTAAGGTTTTCCGTGTGTTCATAACAGAATCTGATAAAAATTGCGAACGTGGTTGAAGTTGATGCAATTTGACCATTTTCATTCGGAGTTCACAACTGTATGTGCAGAATTAAAATAATGGACCAACTGCCCGAGGCAAGATTGAGCAAAAATCGGGCAGTTGTGCTTATCTAAACAAGTTTTTGATCATGCATGCGCAGCTATATACACCCAAGAGTGAGAGAGGGTAATTATCTTTTCAAAACTGGTGTAGATTGCTCAATCACCTTCCCCACCGTTGGTGTACCTCCTCCATTCTTTCAACTGACTTGCAAATACCACTGCAACTCGAATGCTGCACAAGGATTACCAGCTTGCCTTCCACTCCAATCTGTAAAAAGTAAAAAAAAAAGAATCGTACTATGGCAACTTTCTCCAGCAGATCTACAGTTCCCGATCAATGCAAACATTTCCTTCATGCTCTTGACAAGATGGTAGAAGTCATCTGATGCTCTCAAGCATCTAAACACTAAAAGAAACATGAAAGGGCTTCTTTTCAGAATATTAAAATAGAATGTCAAGCTGATGGATCTATCAATCTCATAGATGCCTGAAGAACTAATATTATTAACTTCAACCTGATTATAAGCATTAACTTTCCAGTTTTATCATTAAAAAGTTCAAAATATACAGACACTGCCAATAATGCGAGTTAAGACAAACTTGAGGAAAAAAGATGCTGATAAGTATCTTACCTGGTGGAGTTCCACAGCAAAACTTCTATCATCAATGTGCTCAACATCAAGGCCAATGAACCAAGATCCCAAGGAGACATCTTCATTCGCATATCTATAGTATGTGCCTGGCATGAAAACATCAATGATTTAACAACAACCATGCACTCCAAAAGATGGCAATTAACTTTGGGGACTTACCGATTTACTGAAATATATGTGGCCAAATCTTTAGAGATTGCATATATTTGCCCTTTGCATGCCTAAAATACTTATTTCCTCTTCACCAAATTTCCAATACTCTGGTTCGTGATAACACCTCTGCATACAGAAGGCAGAACCAAGGAATAAACAATTAGAACTAACAACAATGAAAGGTTTTCTCTCTGGAGAATTGACTCTTACTTCCGTGCTAGGACAGGTCCAGACTTCATACAAAATATAAACACGAGGCTTGGACCGATGGCGAGCCAATGTGGACCAACCATACCTATAAATATTCATGTCATTTAGTAGAATAACATTTCCATTTCTTTCTTCAGTGAATACTAGATACTAACCAAGATTTATGTGCACATCGTCATCAACTTTAATGTGAAGTCAGCATCCCTTAGCAACAGCCATTGAAAAATAGATTTGTGTTTTGATGACAATTCGTGGTACCCTTCTATATGATTCTGCAACATGGACAACTCTCCATAAGCTTTGAGCAAGTCAATGAAAATGAGTGAAAGTCACTCTGGAAGCTGGTCATAGAGTTCCAATAAAACTTTATTTTACTCCCAAAACTCCAAAGGCTTGAAGTACCATATCCTTTTAACCAAATATAAAATTTTCACTCGTTAAAACAAATTAATGTAGTAGCGGCAGCGGATATCGCTCCCACGAGGAATTTTACGATTATGAAAATCACGTAATTCAAACGACACAAATAATAAAAAGGGGGTTTTACATTTACTTGAAGAAGAATAAAATCGTAAAGGAAAATTGCAAATCAAGTAATAATCAAGACCAAAAATCGATAGAAAAATACCTTGGTTTCGGCCACCTGTTACCATGCTATTATGGATCCTCGATTTAAAATTATAATTATTAACTAACATTCATTGAGAGAATTTTCTATCAATAATATTGACTAGAAACATGTATCCTAGCAACCTTATTAAACAACAATCTAGATACGATCATAGATTAACTCGCTTAATAGCATTAAGAACCAATGACAAGTGATAACATGTACCATATGAAATCAATCAAGTGGATAATTTCTTAGATTTTCCACTCTAACGTAGAGGTTAATCCTAATTGCTACTATGTTACCAAATTGAACGCCGATTTTGTTAACCTAGCGATTAAATCCATTAATTCCTAGTTGCAAGCACCTAGAAACTAACTAATCCAATTAAAAGATTAACTGAAATTACCCAATGAACGTTAATAAACATGAATAAGATTTAGAACATCTCACCTCAATAGCATGGAACACGGATCCTCAACCAAGACAAGAAAATTAGTTACTCATACTTGAATTGAAAACAAAAGAAATAAATAAAGAGACAATCTCCATAACTAGTTTTTAGTAAAAGTAACGTTAATGACAAGAGAAATTATGCAGAAAATTAAAGACAAGAAAACCAGAAGTTGAATAAGTCCAACACCCAACTATTTAACTACTTGAACAAAGGCTCTAAAATTAAACTATGAAAACTAAGAAAATCCAAAGGATATGCGATGGCCTCTTTTCTTCAAAACTCACAGAAAAACTCTAGAAGTGTGCTCCTGGCTGCTCTCCAAAGATTGCCTATCTCCTCCAAAAACCTAGCTCTTGTCCACGCCTACCCTTTTTAAAATCTCCTCATGATCTTTTTTTATTCCATCCACTTAAATCATCTTTAAATTTCAGCGGAAAACTTCTTAAAAGGGACCCACAGAATCTTTGGCACTTTTGTTCTACTGGGATACCATCTTCTGAAACTCTGCAGATTTAGAATTTTGACCTTAGGCGTGCCCACGCCTAATCTTTGAATTTCGTCCAAATTGGGGATTTTCAACTTTTGCCATTTCTTTCCTCGCTTTTGATCCTTTTTCGCCTTTACGGCATTGAAAACCATCTGTGGACATTTAACAATTAATTCTATCAATTTATGAACATAATTTCCACAAATCATCCACAATTAAGTCCAACAAATATGCATTATAATTGACTTAACAAATTCCCCACATCAACCTTTGCTCGCCTCGAGCAACACATCAAACCATTAACTCAATCAATTTATCCTTCAGAAATTATGCACACAATCCACCAACTTAGGCTAACCAAATTCAATTTGCAACATACATCATAATTGCCTTTCACCAATTCAAATAAACGAAGTCAAAATTCAGCACCTTTGTTCAACAAGAAACATGAAATTAAGTGAATTCTTCTCACGGATTTCGCTTACACTCAAGTGTTTGCGGGTGGTTGTTTCACTTAAATCTCACTCTACCATGTTGCACTACCATAGGCTTGCAATTTCACCAATTTTATTCATTTAGATCACATGGGCTCATAGATCAAAAGGACTTTCTTAATGGTTGTAATGGGGCTTGGTTCATGGGTGAGGTAAAATATGGTAAAGAGGTTTTGTCACAAGTTTTCATAAAGCATTAAGTAGAAAGGGACACAATTAAAATTCGAGATAAGCATGAAAGAGAACTACATCTACTCATTCTAACTCAAGCCACCATACTTTATTCTCTTTTTTCTTCCTTTTCCGATGTTTCTCTTTTTGTTTTTCTTTTCCTTCTTTTTCTTTTTCTGCTTTTTTTTTTTTTTTCATGGAAAAATAACGACAATAATAAGAGCATGAGCAGATGTACCTATGAAAGTATCTCAGAACACAATACATAACATAAATCCCAATTTAGTTAATGCTTCATTCAACTTGTGATAAGGTAAGCTAATGGGGTTGTTGGTTTTCATCGTAAGGTGATAATTCAAGGAATAAGGTTAAGGCTCAAAATTGTTTCCAAAGGAAGAGTAGTAGGTGAGTCAATTTTTTTATTATTTTTTTTTTTTAAGCCAAATGGTTTTAAACAAAGATGGCCTTAATCACTTCTAAGTCCTTGTGATCAAACAATACGCAAACCGGCTCCATGCAAGTTCTAGAGGCAACACAATTAGAGGAGCACCACTAATTCAAGAAAATATTATGACATGAAGATGATGTCATTTAGGCTCAATTTCCTCACTGATCAAATTCAAATTAAGAATCCACTTAAGTTTCACAATTTACTCTATCACTCCAATGTCAAAATTTTGACCAAGTTTATGAGATTAGTTAGAGCAATTAATCAATGTGTCGATCTTAAACCTACTTAGCCCAAATCAACTTCATGTGTATTCCCAATCTCGTCCAAATTACTATGACAAAGTTTCATGGTTTGATATGTTACTCCAATAAAATTCAACCAAAAACAGCATCAAAATTCAATCCAAAACAGCCAAAATATTCCAGCAATGTGCACATAAAAACCAAAATTATGCACATAAAAATGTAAAGAACTCCCCCACACCTAAACTCAGCATTGTCCTCAATGATAGAGAAGCAGAAAAAAATAAAAATAAATAAATAAATAAATAAATAAAGGAAAAGAGGTAAGGAAGCTTCTCTATTAAGCAGGATCAGGGTGTCGGTGGGTGGGGCGGCTGAAAGCCTTGATACTTCCAATAGGCTATTAGGTTGGTTTCCATCCTGCATTGCCCGCTCAAGTCTGCAAGTATGCGAGTGTCCCGTCATCATTGCTGGGACGAGGCAGCAGAGTTCTCCTGTGGCTGATTGTGTGGTGCAACCGATGGAGTCCGGACGACTTCTGTTGAGGTTCGGGTGCTAGGGAAAGTGGTCGGCCCGGAAGAGTAAAGAGAGGTGTCCTTGGCTTAGGTCCACAATCCCCATCCCGCATAAACAAATAATATCCAATGGCTCGAGCTCACAAGCCACCGCTATGTCAAGATGCTCAAGATCTAACACATTCAAATTAACAGCCATCTGGTGATATATGAACCAAGGATTAATGGTTTTGACTGTTTTCAACACAGAATGAAACTGATTCATAAACCAAAATCCTAAATTGACAGGAATATGTCTATCCATACACCACAGAAAGTAAAATTCAGCCTTTGATAAAGTACCTGCAGCATCCTTACGACCAGAAAAATTGAAGGCTAACAACCGATGCATAATTTTGAAAACCGGGTTGCTAAGAAAAGAACTCTTAGACAAACTAGCATTGTAGGGACGAGGGTCAACAGACCATTGATGCCATAGTTCCGAAGCATTGAAATCAGAATGAAAATCACATTGAGAGTTAGGAAATAATTCAGATTCAATATCAGCAGTAGACATAAATCCCAATGCAACATTAAAGTCAGCAATCGAAAAGGCAAATTTCGTCCCATTAATCAAATTCAACAGCGTCCGCAGTATGCATATGAAAATTGTCGTCACAATTAAACCGAAATGTGGTATAAAATTCCCTGGTTAATTCGTGGAAAGCAGGACAATTTATACGAGCAAAAGAACTCCATGCGATAGGACCCAATAATTGCACAAAACTATCATATACGCCTAACGCTTGCAGTGTATCAAAGTTAATAGACTTACAGGGAGATATCTTTCGCTGTTGAAGAAGCTCAAATTTTTCGGTATCGTCAGGTAACACAAAGGAGGTGCATCCAGCGCTTTGAGATCGTAGCGGTTTCCACCTCTACCTTGTTGGGATCAGACGCGTTCTTGGAGTTGGGTACCTGGCTGTCGGTGTGGAAGTTGAAGCTGCGGTTCTTGGTGGAGCTTGTGGGTAAACAACCTGAATGGGGACAGGTTCCTTCTCTGCTTGGCGGTTCGTTCTGGGCATTGTGGTAATCGGTGGATAGAAATCTGCACATACAAGATACAATAGTCACGAAAGTACCAAAACGTGAACAGAAGGTGGAATGGGAAAATTAAAACTGACAGAAGCAGAGACTTGAGGTTGGCGATTCGGGACTTCAGGTTGCTGTAAATGTGAGAGAGATGAAGAAATTGAAAGATAAGAGGAATTAGTGGTAAAATCGAGGCTGATGGCAGTGGACATTGTGGAATGGCCGGAGAAATAGCAAGAATGAAGGGTTGTGGTGAAAAAGAAATCTGGAAAATTAGGGATTGAGGTAATGTCGTGAATGGGCTGGAGAATGTTGGGGAAAATCTGAAGGGAAGACAGCCACGCAATGTGGAGAAGATGGGGTGGAGTTGGCTGTGAACGTGAGGGGTTTGGTGGAAATCAAAGAAGAAGAAGAAAATCTGGAGAAGAGGAGAGAAACAGGGGCTGTCGACAATGGGGAAAGTGATGAGTGGAGAAATGGAAAAAATAGGGTATGGCCATGAATGGGAAGTGAAGAAATTGGTGAAATCAAGTGTGAACTGGAGGAGTAGATGGAAATCAAAGAAAAAGAAAATCTGGAGGAGAGAAGGAACAAGGCTGCCGTGGCTAAAGGAACAAGATGACAGAGGAGAGGGTTAAGTGAGTTGGGGGGAAAACAAAAGGAGGGCGGTAACCAAAATTAATTTTCGTTTTATGTTTTTTTTTTTTTTTTAAAGAAATTTAAAGTAAATGAAAAACTGATAAGAAAATTAAAACAAAATAAAAATTGTGACAGAAAATAATAATAAAAACAAATTAAAATTCCTAACTAAATAATGAAAATAAAACTATTAAAGAAGGAATAACGACAAACCCGAACACTTTACTTAACACGCTTTATAGTCGTAGTTAGACTCATGTTGAACTTACCGATTCGTAGATAAGTTGGTGAAACCAACCCGATTTCGTCCGAATTGCTCGATCGGTGAATGCTCATAATAAGGCTTAAGGCGGTGTCCGCTAACCTTGAAAACTTTAAGTATCTATGCCCAATTTCCACCGCACTCACGAGAAAACACGTTAGTAATAATAAAAGGCCGAGCCAACGAGATCGTAATTTTCAGAAATAACTTAAGCTTTGAATGATAAAGAAGAACTTTTGTCCAATGGAAAATGTTTCCTAGAAATCATCTTATCATGAAAAGCTTTAGTTTTATCCTCAGTAAATTTTTGAATTTTCATATGCTTCATTACTTAATCTCCTCCAACTCTTGCAATTGTAATTTTCGACTAGTGCTTACCTCTAATTGATCCATGTTCAACTCGCTTGACGCCCAATAAGCTCTATGTTCAATTTCCTGTGTAAATGACAAGGCCATCAAACTAACCTGTAAGGCGACATACCTATAGGAGTTTTGTATGCAACCGATAAGCCCATAAAGCGCCATCCAAACGAAGACTCCAATCTTTATGTTTGGGTTAACCACTTTTTCCAAGATGGACTTGATTTCTGTTGGATACTTCACTTGCCCACCGGTTTCATGGATGATAGGGTAGAGATTCTATGTAATACCATATCGCTTCATGAGCGCTCAAAATCTTGTTGCAAAATGCGTTCCTCGATCGCTAATGATGGCTCGAGGCATTCCAAACTCCGACAAAATATTTGATTTAACAAAATCAATGACCGCTTTAGCATCATCGATATAGTAGCCTTAGCTTCAACCCACTTAGAAACATAATCCATCGCCAAGAGAATGTAATTTTACCAAAGAAGAAGGAACGGACCCATAAAATCTATGCCCCAAACATCAAAAATTTCACATACCGTAATGTTCACAATGGCATCTCGATTCTTCGATCCCAAGTTACCCGCTCTCCCGACAACGATCACAAGACTTGCAAAACATGTAAGAGTCATAAAATAACTTAGCCAAAACAATCCACATTCTAAAATTTTCCACAGCTCGCTTTAGTCCAAATGTCCCCACACACGATGAATGACAAAATTGTAAAATAGATGAAACTTCATCATCTGTGACGATCTCCCAACAACTGACAAGAAGAATTTCCCAGTAAGGCTCATCCCAAACATAATATTTAGCCTCGCTTTATTTTATCTTTTCAATTTAGACAAATCATTAGGTAACGACTTGGTAACTAAAAATTTACTATGTCAGATACCAAGGGTTACCTGTTGAATCGCGAAAAGGCTCTCATCCGAAATTTGTCGGAAGGACATCGATGTAGCATCGGTGTGATTCGCTTATGATCGGCCACCAAATTCTCCGCCTTTCTTATCGCTAATTTCCACATCAAATTTTTGATCAATAAGATCCAAATAATCAATCTAGCTTGGCTTTTTTCTTGTTCACTAAGTACTTTAGCGGCATGATCGGAATAAATAATCACCTTGGTCCCCAAAGAATAAGACCGAAACTTCCAAGCCAAAGACGATCGCTAGAAACTCCTTCTCCGTGTGGAATAATTTTCACAAGATCATTAAGTGTCATGAAGCATAATAAATGACATGCGTACTTATCCACTTTTGTCCCAACACCACGCCCATCGTGATAACTCGACGCTACGCACATCAACTCGAAGGAATGTCCCAACGTGGTGGCTGAATAATTGTGCAGTAGTGAGACGCCTTTAGCTCGTTGAACGATTTCGCATTGTTCATCAAAATTGAATTGCACATCTTTTCGAGTAATGGCACAATGTCAGCGTAATTGGAGAAGTCCTTGATAAATCGCCGATAAAATCCTCGCATGACCAAGAAAAGAATCTAACTTCCGCACATTCATGGGTAAGATAAAGATTGAATAACATCTATCTGGCCTTATCGACTTCAATTCCTTTTCGACTAAACAAAGGTGACCCAAAATAATGCCTTCATTAACCATAAAGTGACACTTTCGTAATTTAAAACCAAATTAGTTTCAATGCAACGCTTTAGCACTTTTTCAAGGTTAATGATGCATGTTTCAAAAGACTCTCCATATACCGTGAAATCGTCCATAAAATTTCCATGCAATTTTCAACCAAATTCGAGAAAATACTTACCATACACCGTTGAATGTCGCCGGTGCTGCACAATCCAAATGGCATTCGTCGGTAAGCGAAGGTACCGAATGGGCATGTGAAGGTCGCTTTTCCGATCTCGTGGTGCCACCAAAATCGATGATATCCCGAATACCCATCTAAACAACAATAGTGAGATTTTCCCGCTAATCTTTCAAGCATCGATCAATAAAAGGAAGCGGAAAGTGATCTTTTCTAGTAACCAATTAAGCTTCCTATAATCTATGCATACCGCCAACCATTTTGAACACGAGTTGGAATTAACTCACCGCTGTCGTTTTTCCATTACAGAATATCAGCTTTTCTCAGACGACTTGACCGGACTTACCCACTTCATCGTCCAAATCGGATAAATGATGCCTCGCGCCAAGAAGTTTCAAAATCTCTTTCTTTACCACGCCCATCATTGGCGGGTTAAGTCGACGTGGTTGCCTTTACCTCTTCGCCTCGCCCTCCATCAAAATTTTGCATGCATATAGTGGGACCGATTCTTTCAAATCGGCGATTGTCCACCCAAAAGTCGCTGATACGCCTTCAAAACATTGATAAGTTGATTTTCCCGCACATCGAAAGTTGGTTAGAAATAATCAAAGGCAATGTATTTTTCTCACCTAAAAGATATATTTAAGGTGATGGGCAAGCTTTTCAATTCCAAAGTTGGTGGTTTGATCAATGATGACAAAGAACTTGTCTTCTCTCAAGCTTGTATGGACGAAGTTGCCGGAGAAATGGGGTGGTTGCTTCCATCGCATACGTGAACATGTCCTCTGATTGTCAAGCACCATCAAATCAACATCCGCCTCCCATCAAACGCTTCGCCTTGGCTTCCCTAAATAGCGTGAATTCTCCTTTGTCTGAATAGTGTGGAGCGTTAATTTCGCTTTCATGTAAGGCTTCGATGACGACACTTCCTTCTCCCGTGAGCAACACGTGATCTCGCCGTTGATTTCCTTCAAGTAACGCAGCTTCCTTACTTCCATGCTCATCAACTCAGGTTTTGTCCCGATGACGGAATTGCCCTTCACTTCTCCAATCGATGTTGATTCTTCCTCCTGTGTGACCATAACGTTAGTCACCGGTCTCTTCCTTCCGACGATTTTTCAATGACTTTGATCAATTGACGAATTTCCACCAAATCCTCTTCATTGTGATGTTCAAACTCCAATGTTCTCGCATCCAGTGTCAACGAACTATTACGCATAACAGATTGCTCATCATCCGAATTTTCATGGTATTATAGATATTAAATTTAATTAAGTCACCATCAAATTCCATAGTTAACGACCCATCATGAACATCGATTTTGGTTCTAGTCGCTTAAAACGCCTTCCAATAAAATCGGAGTAGAAGATGATGAATCATCTGTGCCCATCTCAAAATATAAAATCACCGGAAAGCATGTTTCCCACTGAACCAATATATCCTCTAACACACCTTTCGTAAGATTGATCGACCGCTAATTGAATTACCACATTAGTTTCTTTAAGAGGTCCAACATTCAAAGATTTATAAACATCATATGGCATGACATTAATGGACGACCTAAATCTAACATAGCTCTTTCAATTCGCAGATTACCAATTTGATATGGGATAGTAAACATACCGGATCTTGGCATTTTTGGAAGCTTTTTCTTTTGCAAGATAGTCAAACGCTTACTTAACCGAACTTTCTCATTGAATTTTAATTTCCTCTCGACGATAAAGCTCCTTAAGAAATTTAGCATAACGCGGAATTTGTTTAATTGCATCAAGAAGAGGAATATTTACCGAACCTTTCGGAAAGTGTCAAAATTTCCTTTCTGTTCTTCCTTCTTCTTCTTTGCTAATCGACTTTAAAAGGAGGTGGGAGCACCTTGTTGATCACAACTTTTGTTTCTTCCTAAGTAGCGTGATTTCTTCCTCTATTTTCGCTTTGAAGCCTTCGAATTGATTCCGCATTTTACCGCCGCAACGTGATTGCCTTTGCACTGCTCAGGATTTACCGTCAGGCCGAAAATTACCGAGTTCCGCGATTCTAGTCGGTTTATCGCCGCTGCAATTTGACCCAATTGATTGTCAAAATTTCTTTGTTGATTTTCCAAGTTCAATGCTCGCTCAGACCGGCAAACGCCAAAGTATTCGTGGTTAAAGTTTGTAATGCCTCTTCTAAAGAAGACTTACCTTCGTGGTCGACGATATTTGGATTTTGACGCTGCACTAATGGTGGTCTATATGGCTGGAAATTCGTGGATGCTTGTTGTCCTCGAGGATTCCATATCTAAGTTCGATGATCGCGCCATCCCGGATTATAAGTGTTGAGAATGGGTCATACTTCCTCGATTTGGTCCATTGAATCCTCCCACAAAGATTCAATTGCTCAAAGATTGTCTTCCGCAAAATTGACATGAATCAAGGATGTCCAACCATCGAGCAAATTCCACATACCTTAGCTTCTTCTTTCTCGAGATCGCTAATCGTCGCATTCAAAGAAGTGAGGTCATCCAATCTCTTTTCTACCGAGGTCGCAATAACTTCATTCACGCCTTTGACCCATTTAATTGCATTTGGATTCCAAACCGCTGTATCGAGGCCATGTTCGCTATCAATTCTCTCGCTACACCGGGCGCTTTGTCAACTAAGGCACCACTACCGGCAAATATCAATCATGCCCCGCCGAAAGCAAAGTCCTTCAGAAAATATCAATTAATAATTGTTCGCTTATTTGATGATGAGGACAACTAGCGATAATTTTTAAATCTTTCCCAATATTCAGAAAGTGTTTCTCCAGATGTCGACGAATTCCACAAATCTCCTTCCGAATATTGGCAGCTCTCGATGCCGGAAAATACTTTCAAAGAAGAGTCTCTTCATCTCGCCCACGCTCGCACGCTTTTCCAAATTGAATAATAAAGCCAACTGCATCATCTTTAAGGGAAAACGGAAAAGCTCAACTTAACTGCTCCTCCGTCACATTGGTCGGCTTCATTCCCATGCAAACTACATCGAATTCCTTTAAATGCTTGTATGGATCTTCTCCGTAATCCCTCGAAAATAGGCAATAAATGAATCACCGATTTTAATTCAAAAGTATTATTATCACCTAAATTCGAAAATTGATGCATGGGGTTGTCAAGGCGTCAATGGGCGCATGCTAATTCATCTAAGAGTGAGATTGGCGCCTATCCTATCCATCTTTTTGGCCTCCTTCATTGCTTGGTCTGTTGTAGTCTTTTGTGTCTTTTCTATCTCGTGATTATATCTGCAAATTTTCGATTGGTTTGAACGCCAGAATCTATATAAACCGTCAAGATTCCCAAGAACGGCGCCAAAATTTGGTGATACTGTCATCGCAACCAAATATAAAAATTTTCACTCGTTAAAACAAATTAATGTAGTAATGCAAGCGGATATCGCTCCCACGAGGAATTTTACGATTATGAAAATCACTTAATTCAAACGACACAAATAATAAAAGGGGGTTTTGTTACTTATCGAAAGAAGAATAAAATCGTAAAGGAAAATTGCAAATCAAGTAATAATCAAGACTGAAAAATCGATAGAAAAATACCTTGGTTTCGGCCACCGTGTTACCATGCTATTATGGATCCTCGATTTAAAATTATAATTATTAATCTAACATTCATCGAGAGAATTTTCTATCAATAATATTGACTAGAAACATGTATCCTAGCAACCTTATTAAACAACAATCTAGATACGATCATGATTAATCGCTAATAGCATTAAGAACCAATGACAAGTGATAACATGTACGACATGAAATCAATCAAGGATAATTTCAGGATTTTCCGACTCTAACGTAGAGGGGTTAATCCTAATCTGCTATCATGCTACCAAAATTGAACGCCGATTTTGTTAACTAGCGATTAAATCCATTAATTCCTAGTTGCACCTAGAAACCAACTAATCCAATTAAAAGATTAATCTGAAATTACCCAATGAACGTTAATAAACATGAATAAGATTTAGAACATCTCACCTCAATAGCATGGAACACGATCCCTCAACCAAGACAAGAAAATTAGTTACTCATACTTGAATTGAAAACAAAAGAAATAAATAAAGAGACAATCTCCATAACTAGTTTTTAGTAAAAGTAACGTTAATGACAAGAGAAATTATGCAGAAAATTAAAGACAAGAAAACCGTGGTTGAATAAGTCCAACACCAACTATTTAACTACTCGAACAAAGGCCTTAAAATTAAACTATGAAAACTAAGAAAATCCAAAGGATATGCGATGGCCTCTTTTCTTCAAAACTCACGAAAAACTCTAGAAGTGTGCTCCTCATGCTGCTCTCCAAAGATTGCCTATCTCCTCCAAAACCTAGCTCTTGTCCACGCCACCTTTTTTAAAATCTCCTCACGATCTTTTTTATTCCATCCACTTAAATCATCTTTAAATTTCAGCGAAAACTTCTTAAAAGGGACCCCACAGAATCTTTGGCACTTTTGTTCTATCGATACCATCTTCTGAAACTCTGCAGATTTAGAATTTTGACCTTAGGCGTGCCCACGCCTAATCTTTGAATTTCGCCCAAATTGGGGATTTTCGAACTTCTTGCCATTTCTTTCCTCGCTTTGATCCTTTTTCGCCTTTACGGCATTGAAAACCATCTGTGGACATTTAACAATTAATTCTATCAATTTATGAACATAATTTCCACAAATCATCCACAATTAAGTCCAACAAATATGCATTATAATTGACTTAACACAATGCTTAAATCCATTAGGATACTCCTAGCCATTGCCACTCATTATGATTATGAGATATGACAAATGGATATGAAGACAGCTTTCCTAAATGGAAATCTAATGATCATGTATATGACACAACTAGAGGGCTTCACGCTTTATGATGGCTAAAAGGTATGCAAGCTTCATAAATCCATCTATGGATTGAAACAAGCATTCAAGAGTTGGAATATCCGTTTGAGGAGGTAATCAAAGAGTTTGGTTTCACAAAATCCGAATGAACACCTGTGTGTATAAGAAAGTTAGTGGGATCGCAATCGTATTCCTTGTGCTATATGTAGATGACATATTATTACTAGGAAACGATGTCTCTATGCTACAATCTGTGAAGATTTGGTTATCCAAACAATTTTTCATGAAAGACCTTCAAGCAACTTATATCCTCGATAAAGATTTATAGAGATAGATCAAAAAGATTGCTTGGTCTTTCACAATCAACGACATGTAGACAAGATGCTAAAGATGTTTAGCATGGAGCAGTCTAAGAGAGGGTACATTCCCATGACTCATGGGATAACACTCTCGAAATATGTGTCATAAGACGCAAGATGAGAGGATGCGCATGAATATGATCCCGTATGCATCTGCAGTAGGATCTATCATGTATGCTATGCTATATACGAGACCCGATGTATCATATGCTCTAAGTGTTACGAACAGATACCAATCGGATCCTGGTGAGGGTCACTGGGTGGCTATCAAGAATATCCTCAAGTACTTGCGAAGGACTATGGATGTTTTTTTGATATATGGAGATGAAAATCTAAAAGTGAGCAGGTATACAGATGCTAGTTTTCAATCTGATAAGGATGATTCTAAATCTCAATCAGGTTATATATTCATACTGAACGGCGGGGCGGTCAGTTGGAAGAGTTCCAAACAAGAGACAACTGTCGATTCAACAACCGAGGCAGAGTATATTGCCGCTTCAGACGCAGCAAAGGAAGCAGTTTGGATCAGTACTCCGCAGATATCATCTGATTAGGGAGATCATTGGTCGAGGTGATGTCCAGATAGAGAGAATTCCCACCGAGCAAAATATTGCTGATCCGTTGACGAAGCCATTATCACAGAAGAATTTTGATTCTCATGTACTCGCCTTTGGTATTAGATATCGCGCGATTGGCTTTAGGTCAAGTGAGAGATTTTGTTAGAGTAAGGCCTAAAGCGCAATCGCTTTTAGCTGCTTTTGTACAAAGTTGTGTACATACTTTATGAATTAATAAAGAAAGTCATATTTCATTAATTTGATGTTCGTTATTTATGAATGGATATTGATCTATAAGCAAATTAATGAAGTCGTGATATATGACATAGCATGAAGGAAATTGTGATGTGATCATACTAACGAGATTTCTATCATGTGCAATTATGTCAAGATTCAAATTATCCCTAGTCATAGGATTACCAAACTGGATATCGTTAATCCGAGAGACTATCACATCTCAAGCTCCTTGATTTGATCAGCAAAGGATCTCGTAAAGCGTAAATATGAGATGTTTAGGTTGAGATGTGAATGCTTACTAGAGGTAGTAAGTACATTGGATGACTGCTATGAGATCATCACATGGATGTCATATTCTAATGTCGGTGATAATCTCATCAAATCTCTTATTAGATTTGAAGGGTGCTAAACTAGAAAAGTGTGAGCATTGTTATCGGAAAACAACACGTAGTTTCTTTTAAGACTAATCCTCCTTCAAGAAAGACCGAGTTGCTTGAGTTGGTATCAGATTTGTGCGGTCCTATAAAGACAAAGACTTTGAGAGGTGCATTGTATTTTGTTTCTTTTATTGATGACTATTCCAGAAATTATGGGTCTATGTCTTCAAGACCAAAGACCAAGTGTTGGAGGTCTTTAAACAGCTTCAAGCTTTCGTTGAGCGAGAGGTCGAAAGAAGTCAAGTGCATTTCAGACCGACAATGGTGGTGAATATCAGGCCCATTTGATGAACACTGCAGATGATGGACATTAGACACCAAAGACTCCTCCAAAGACTCCTCTTAACAACAGTAAGGTAGAGGATGAACAGGACCTCGATGGAGAGAGTCATATCCATATTTTCTCAAGCTAAGTTGCCTTATTCATTTTGGGGTGAGGCTGTATTAACAGATGCACATGTTATTAATTTATCTCTCACTATTATTTTGCAGGGTGATGTTCCAAACAGGGTGTGGTATGGAAAGGATGTTTCCAATGACCACTTGAGAGTGTTTGGATGCAAAGCTTTTATACATGTGCCTAAAGACGAGGTAGTGCATTTTCATTGGTTATGGCCTTGATGAGTTTGGTTATAGGTTGTATGATCCCGTTGAGAAGAAACTTGTGAGAAGTCGTGATGTTATCTTCATGGAGGATCAAACCATCAAGATATTGACAAGGTAGAAAGCGTGGCATTCTAGTTTTGGTAACTCGATCGATCTTGATCCTATTTTTCAGATTGGTGCTCATGATGATATCCATAATCATGTTCCCGATCGACATGTTAATGTTGAAAATGCCGATGGTGATGTTGTTGTTGATGAGGTAGATGTTCATATTCTTGAAGTTGTGGATGGGCTAACTGCTCCACTTAGAGGTCTACTAGACAACATGTTCCTTCTTTCCGCTACTCATCCGAGGATCGGGTGTTACTCATCGATGAGGAGAACTGAATGTTATGAGGAAGCCATCAAGATGAGCATAAGGATCATTGGATTGAAGCTATGCAAGATGAGATGAAATTGTATGAAAATCACACCTATGAAGTTGGTGAAGTTGCCTAAGGGCATGAGAGCTTTAAGAACAAATGGGTATTCGTAATTAAAATCAAGAGCATAGTTTAAAGCCACGGTATAAAGCCAGATTGGTTGTTAAAGGATTTGGTCAAAGGAAAGGTATTGACTTTGATGACATTTTTTCTCCTGTTGTAAAAATGTCTTCTATTCGAACTGTTCTTGGTTTTGTTGCTAGTCTTGATATGGAGATTGAGCAGATGGATGTCAAGACAACCTTCCTTCATGGTGATTTGGAGGAGGGGATTTACATGGAACAACCCGAGGGCTTCAAGGTGAAAGGAAAAGAAGACTTTGTGCAAACCAAGAAGAGCTTCAGATGGGTCAAGCAGCTCCTAGCAAAGGGTATAAGAAGTTTGAATCGCTTATAGGAGAGCAAGGTTATAAGAAGACTTGGAGATCACGTGTGTTTGTTCACAAATTTTCCGACAATGATTTTATCATATTGTTACTTTATGTGGATGATATGTTGATTGTCAGGAAGGTGAATGCTTCTAGGATCTTTGAGTTGAAGAATAAACTAAATAAGTCTTTTGCCATGAAGATTTGGGTCATGCCAAGAAAATTTTAGGCATGAGAATTACTCGCATGTGGATGTAAGAAAGTCAGATTGTCGCAAGAAAAGTACATAAAGAAGGTACTTCAAAGGTTTAGTATGACCGGGTTAAACCTCATTGCTAGCCCACTTGCTTCCTCATTTCAGTCGAGTGTCAACCAATGTCCTTCTATAGATGAAGAGAAGGAAGAGATGAAGAAAGTTTCATATGCCTCAACAGTTAGCAGTTTGATGTATGCTATGGTGTGTACCAGGCCAGACATTGCTCATGCAGTTGGTACAACAAGTCGCTTTCTCTAATCCTGTAAAGAGCATCGAATGCGTGAAGTGGATTATGAGGTATCTCGAGAGGTACAACTGACTTGAGTCTTAGTTTTGTGGTGACAAACCTTGTTAGTTGGTTTTACCGATGCAGACATGGCAGAGATGTTGATTATCAAAAGTCTACATCAGTTTCATAATCAAGTTTGCAAGGGAGCTATAGTATGACAATCAAGGTGCGAAAGTGTGTTGTTTTGTCAACCACGTAGTTGAGTTTATTGCAGCTACAGAGGCTTGCAAGAAGTTGTTGTGGATGAAAACTTTTCTTCTTGAGCTTGGTTTCAAGCAGACCTGTATGTATTATTTCAGGATAACCAGAGTGCCATTCATCTTGAAAGAATGCTAGTTTCATACAAGATCGAAACACGCTGATGTTAGGTATCATTGGATAAGAGATGTGATGAATTCCAAGTTGCTAGAGCTAGAGAAGGTTTATACAGATGATGATGGTGCTGACATGATAAATAAAGCATTGCCGAAGGAGAAGCTTGAGATTTGTTGCTTGATAGCCGGTATGGCTAGATCCTCCACTTAATGTGAGGGGAGATTTATTGAGTTTGGGTCCACTCGTAAGTGGAGCCCAAAGCCTATAATATAAAAGGGTTTTAAACCCTAAAGAAGAGAAGATATGAGAGTTGCAATGTAAGAGAGAGAGAGAGAGAGAGAGAAGAGAGAGAGAAGAAAATTTTTCTATTTTTTTTTTCAGTTTTGTGCAGTAATCTTCTAACCTTCGATCGGATGGTGATTTCTTGTCGGATCGACCTGAAATTTTAACCAGAGGTTCTCTCTCGTTGTTCTTCATTCTGAACGGTGGAGATTGGATTTGGAGGTCTTCAAGGTGTCCTGATCTTCAGTCAAAGTTGCTGAAATTTTAAAGGTGATATTGTTCTCAACTCTTTGATTTTTCATCTTATCGATGATTATTGTTATATTTTCGAGTTGAGTGGTGATTCTAACAGATTCAGAGGTGAAAAACTCAGAACTTGATTGATTATAGTGGAGTTTTCTTTCACCTGACTAGACCCGTGGTTTTCCTTTCTCACATCGAGGGAGGTTTTTCACTTAAAAATTGTTTGTGCTATTTATTTTCGCTACTTGATTTCGTGTATTGGTGAGGTTGTTACCGCTTTTTCTTTTGGATTGGTTGTGGTTGTTCACACAGGAAAGGTTTATTGGTTACGGTTTTGTTCACGCGCGATCGATACCTCCTTTCCCAACACAACCAACCACCGAGGATGATCAAGGTAGTCGAGAAACCACCGAGGACAAATATGGGTAGACGAGCAAGATCTCGAGTCAAGAGGAAGCAACATGAGATCAAGCGATCTTGCTCTTTAGTTAGACCCACCGATGTGTTTTCTCTCACTAAAATCACAACGATTTCTCTCCTGGGTTATGTTAGAGTATTTTATATTGACTAAACAAAAAATATTAAAGGGTTTATAAGTAGTAAGGGTCAACTATTTAAATGACTAATTTTAGTTATTTTGACAATGATTGACCCAAGTCTAATTCTTGTTAATAAGCTCTACACTCTACTCATATTAAAAATTCTAATATGTTAGACCCACTGCCGTGTTTTTTACTTTTGTTGTATGGACGCTTAGCTCAATCTTAACGGGTCTCGTCCGAGGTGGTTCCTCTGACGCGGCTGATTGAAGGATTAATTAATATTATGTAAATCACGTGTTTTAGATAAATTATTTAACGAATCATCAATTTAAAATAAGTAAAGAGCACGATCCAATTGACGTATCTTCATTCCTAGACAATCAATTTCTTAAGGTTGGGGTGAGTTGCAACTCTTTTACATGACTCAGACGTTCTAATTAAGTAACACTTCTTCAGTTTTAATTAATCATCTTCTTCAAAATTGAAATGAATTGCAACTACCCTTAATCCAAAAACTTACTTCACCACTTAGATCACCTCCTTCGACCCCATGAATTGACTGGTTAAGAATACAAAGAATACTATGTACTATATCTTCCTGCGTGTGGAATATCTTCACTACCATGAAAATTCTGGACCGCAAACCTTTATTCGTTAATCAATCGTATACAGTACTTCCTAAGGATCCTCCTTTCGACAAAAACAATCTAGTACGAATACCATGAAAATATCGGACCGCATAAACATTGTCCTTCTTCATCAATCAGAATCAGTCAGTATTTTGTGGATCCCTCCCTGAAACAAAAGTTTCTAGTCAGGATGAGATGGTGATTAGTTCTTAGATAGGGTTACAATAATAGAGTTTTGATTATTTAAGTTTGAAGAATCAGGTATCCTTATCTTTCTTCATTTGAATACATCGGTCTTGTTCTGCTTCTCTTTTAAATAACTTCAAAGATGAGTTTCTCATTGCTTATCTTCATTTTCCTAACCGCAACAAGCCATGCTCTGAACATTAGAGAAGCAAGCATCAATGATCTCCAGCTTGCTTTTAACCAAAAACGGCTCACTTCAAGGAAGCTTGTTGAGTTCTACATAGGAGAAATCCAGAAACTCAATCCAGTTCTTCATGGGGTCATTGAAATAAACCCTGACGCCCTCAATCAAGCTGATAAAGCCGATCATGAGCGCAAGGAATTCAAATCAGGTTCGCTTAGCAGGTTACTTGGAATTCCTTTCCTGCTCAAGGATAATATAGCAACTAAGGATAGGCTGAACACAACCTCTGGCTCTTTTGCACTGCTCGGATCAATCGTACCTAGAGATGCAGGTGTAGTAACGAAGTTGAGAAAAGCTGGAGCCGTCATTTTGGGGAAGGCAAGCATGACTGAGTGGGCAGCTTTTAGATCGCTTACAATGCCTAGTGGATTTAGTGCCAGAGGCGGTCAAGGAAAGGTGAATCGGAGAGGAATGCGATTTATCCAAAACAGCTCTCTACTAATTAGAGATGAATATTAGCAAAATTCCTACAAAATTATTAACAGATATAAAGCTTAAAAATATCAAAAATTAACAAAATAAAGTCTAGTTAAAATGATAAAGCTGACGTCAACGTTTCTGATTATTTGTTTTGCAGAACTTATGTGCTGTCTGCAGATCCTTGTGGATCAAGCAGTGGTTCAGCAATATCTGTGGCAGCAAACATGGTTGCAGTATCTCTAGGAACTGAGACCGATGGCTCCATTTTATGTCCTTCAAATGCAAACTCAGTGGTGGGTATAAAACCAACAGTAGGTCTCACCAGCCGAGCTGGAGTTATTCCAATTTCTCTAAGACAGGACACTGTCGGGTAGGTTGATGCACATATTTAGGCTAAAATTAGAAAATTTCTTCAATTTAACCACTAAGCTTTTTTCTTTAATCAAATTAAGCTTGATTTCCATATAAGCTTTTCAATTAGAATATTTATTGTTGATTCTAATCAATTCATGTCCCACTTTTTCCTTGGCTCTTCACGAGACAGGCCCATCTGCAGAACAGTAACAGATGCTGTTATTGTTCTTGACGCCATTGTAGGTGTCGATGAACATGATCCTGCAACACTAAAAGCTTCAAAGTACATTCCATATGGTGGCTACAAGCAGTTTCTCAAGCCTCATGGGCTCAAGTTGAAAAGGCTTGGAATTGTAAGGAATCCATTCTTGACTTTCGCCAGTAAATCAGAAGTTCAAGCGTTTGAATATCATATCCAGACATTAAGGTACTGATGCAAATGAGTCTTAATTCAATAACAAGCTAGTCAGTTCAGGAAGATATGTGTATTTACCAGAAATTTTATAAATGTGAAACAATTTTTCTGTGCAAATGGAGGCAACAAGGTGCAGTTCTAGTAGACAACTTGGAAATAGCAGACATTAATTTCACCTTGAACTCCATTGCTAGTGGTGAAGATATAGCGTTGTTGGCCGAGTTTAAAATCTCGTTGAATGCTTATCTAGACGAGTTGATCAATTCCCCGGTCCGAACCTTGGCAGACACTATAGCTTTCAACCTAAAATTTGCGGATTTGGTGAGTTCTAGAAGTTGATTTCTATCTAGTTCGTGGGACTGAAAGCGAAGCTTATTCTGCAGAATTAGCATCCACTGATAATTCAATGATTCATGCAGGAGAAGATAAATGAATTTGGCCAAGAAATTTTCCTGGCAGCTCAATTGACAAATGGAAATGGCAAGACAGAGAGATCAGCAGTTTCCAATTTAGCAAGATTGACAAGCGATGGAATTCAGAAGTCGATGCGGGACTATAAGTTGGATGCATTGGTCACTTCAGGTCCAAGCATTTCTCCTGTTCTTGCAATCGGAGGATTTCCAGGGATTAATGTTCCTGCAGGTTATGATTCTGATGGTGTGCCTTTTGGCATAAACTTTGGAGGACTAAAGGGTACAGAACCAAAGCTTATTCAGATTGCATACGGATTTGAGCAAGCTACTATGATCAGAAAGCCTCCTACATTCAGAGCTTGAATAGGAAAAAATCAGAATTATTTCTGCAACTAGTGATCTTTAAAATCTATCATAGAAATTCTCTTATACCAGTTTATGATCTTCTCATCTTCTAATCTATCATAATCTACCATAACTGAGCTGAAATTAATTATCATTCTCATCATCCAAATTCTCAATTATTCCAAAACCGGAAGCAAATTAATGTAATACTTTCCTTGAAAGGTTCAGAAAGAAAGACCAGATTTTGGCAAATTAATTAAATATTTGGATTCCCATAGTGTTCCTCAAGAGTTAAAGGCATGTTTTTTTTCATAAATTATGCAACTTCTTTGACCTAACTATCCTGAATTTTACTCCATCAAAATGGGGATCCAACTTGCAGGGCACTTTCTTGCAACATATGATAAAGTTCTGTTACAGCTAGAACAGAAAAGTTACTGGCATCTTACAGATTGGGAATGGAAGACAACTATTACTGATTTTTTCCTAATTACATGTAAAAGTAAAATAACTAGAGGCCATAATGTCACTATTCCAAGCTTGAGTTAGATCAAAGGTTTATGAAAACCCGAAGGGTGTAGCAATTTCGTAAACTCTTCGATTTGACTGCAGTTACTTGTAAGATTCTGCCACAGTTACTTGTAATTATATTTGTCAATTACTAGATATAAAATAACAGTATCAGCAACTGTTAATTTTTTGGTACCAAACGAAAACAAAAAAATAAATATGAAATTAAATAGATCAACACTGAAATTTGGTAACTTAGTTCAACATACTTTGCTTACGTTTGGAGGGTCCTCACTTAACTTAATACTTTCACTAATGACAATAATTTTTATACAAGATTATACTGAGCCGACACTATTCAATCCTTGACACTATCTCTCGTCCTTACTATCCGTAAAAGTAATTCACATCCAATAGTACGATCACCTCATACTAACCTCAAGAGAGAATTTTTCTCAACAATCTTATAAAATAAGAAATGTAAATAAATCACTCAAGTGATTAAACTAACAACTCAACACTCAAGAAAACATTTGATAAAAAGACAAGAAAAATTTTTCTACACAATCACGAAATCAAGAGCAGCTGAATAATCACGTAGAAACACCCAGCTAGAACTTCACAAGTCAACCACGATTCAGATGCAGAAGCTCGGTCACGTATGGATCAACAACACCTTTGGTTGTCTTTAGTTTTCTTCACACTTGGTAGCATTACACACGAGCCACCCTTAAAGCAATAAAAACATTCAGATCAAACAACACACCTTTATCTCTTCCATTCACCATAATTGCTCACCAGAGAAACCACATCAAACACTCATGTATGTTCTACAAAACATGGACAGCACCCAGTGACCTACGCAAGAAGACCAACAACACAAAAGTTCACGCCAACATCCACCTAGAGCAAAAATCCCCCAACAACTCACATGTAGCTTTCAATCAACAACGTAACACAACAGATTCAAATTGCCCAGTAGATTCACGCAGGGATAGAAACAAAAGAAAAAAGCAGCTGCAATGACACACCCATTAACCACGGACAAACAAGAAAAGTGCAGCACACATACACAGGCGTAAAAACCCCAATGAAGAACCAGCTACACACCAAATACGTTAACGGTCACATGCACAGATTATGTAGCCAAAACACACAAGACAACTATTGAAGGAAAAAGACGGCTGCAAAGATTTTCACGCGATGACATATAGCCTAGCCACCTTAGTCACATCATGCTTAAAAAAACTCAGCAATCGATGGATCATATGTTGACCCAATCAACTGCCAAAACATCAGCAAAATCGACAACACAATGCAGCCCTCAAGCACACTCACAACAAAACTCTTTTTAGCAACACATCCAACAAAAAATAAGGATCACCGCACACAATACACTGCAGCAAGATGGTAACGTGATGCTCAAGGAAGTTTTAATAAGACGGAGTTCTAACTTCATACAATATCTTATTAAATATTATCCAAGTCAAACTCATTGTATCTTCTACCTTATCTTGATTTGAATTTGAAGTCTTTCATTAGTTTAGAGATCTAATTATAAAAAATGTTAAAATTATATAATAAGATATATACCATATATCTTGGCGGTTTATATGGTTAAGAATAAAAGGAATACTATGAATTATATCTTCCCTGCATGTGGAATATCTTCGCACCATGAAAAGTCTAGGCCACATAAACCTTTAATTGTTCATCAATGGTATATAGTACTTTCCTACGAATCCTTTCTTTAAACAAAATCAATCTAGTATGAGTACCATGAAAATTTTGGACCACATAAACCTTTTGCTTCTTCATCAATCAGAGTCAGTCAATACTTCTACAATAGAGTCTTTGACTATTATGTTTGAAGAATCACATATTCTTATCTTTCTTCATTTGAATATATTCATCGGTCTTGTTTTGCTTCTATTTTACATAACTTTAAAGATGAGTTTGGCGTCGGTCTTGTAATATATCTCACCTTTTGAACCTTGGCAAAAGACAAGTGTGCTGGCATGTTTTGTTTTTCCAATTTCTTTAGACATCTTCCTGCATGGATTGAAACGAAAGATGAAGATCGATGAAGAAATTGCTTAGGTCGTAGAATTGGAGACAAATGGAAACCTATAATTCTTGCAGAAACTGTTAAAAGTTATACAACATCAGATTTTTTACGGGTTGACATGTTGACCTAGTTTACAAGCTTTACAGATTAAGTTATTATTTTGTGGGTTGTTTAATTAGTTACAGATATTGTTCCTCTTTTGTAGTAGTTAGTTAGTTAGTGGATTAGTACTTAGTTGGTTAGTGGATTAGTGCTATCATATCTCTTACTTTCTGTAAGTCTATTTAAGACTATTCAAGTTTTATAAAAAATCTCTTCTAAGATCTTTTTTTTTTTTCGCTTAGCTTTTGGTTTTCTGTTTCCAATTTTATAGTTGAGTTTTACATTTAGTATCGAGCAGGTTGATCAACATAATGAATGATCTCCAAGTAGTTAGAGGGATTTGAAAGCTTAATAACCGTAATTACAATACATAGGAGACCTATATGATGTCTTATATGCAAGGATAAGATCTTTGGAAGGTCGCCAATGGAATTGATTTGATGGAACCAATGGTTGAAGACACAAATGGAATGTTGCGTAGTGGAGGATTAAAGGAAAAGCAATTTTGCTCTCAAACCACAATTGAAGAAGGGTTCTAGAGCACATTCGCGATTGCAAAACACCATAAAAAGCTTGGGTCACCCTTGCTACACTTTTCTCAAAGAAGAATGGTACGAGATTGCAACTTCTAGAGAACGAGTTGCTATCAACATCGCAATGTGATATGACGATTGCTCAGTACTTTCACAAAGTGAAGTCAATATGTCGTGAAATTTCAGAATTGGATTCAATAGCTCCAATTGGTGACACCAGATGAAAAGAATAATTATCTATGGTTTGAGGTCGAATACAAAAGCTTTGTTGTTGTAAAGATAGGATGGCTAAACCAACCATCACTTGTTGAGTTTGAAAACTTGCTCACTAGTCAAGTACCAATGGCCAAGCAAATGACTCAAGTTCCATCGAAGAGTGAAGAAGAAGCACTTTACATCAACAAAAGCAAAGGGAAGTTCAAGAAAACATGTTGGTGGATTTAAAAGAATGATGACAAAGCAAAGAGTCATCAAGGAGATAAGTTCTAGATCAGGGGGAGCTTCAAAGAATCATAGCAACAATAAGAGATTTGAAGGAAAGTATTACAATTGCATCAAGAAGGGTCATATTGCAAAAGATTGCTGGTCCAAGAAAAAGCCTGTGGAAGGTAATGTTGCCACTTCTAGTGTAAAGGAGGAGAGCAAGGATGGTCGACGTCAAGCATTCCTTGTTTTAAAAAAGGATTCGACACTTATAGCAACCACTTTTGAATCAATTGACCATGAAAATGAATGGATAGTTGATTCGGATGTGAACTATATGACAGTGATAAACAAATATTGCGGAATCTGTCAGAATATAAGGAAAGTCGGGTAGTTGTGACAACCAATAATTCAAGGTTTCCAATAGCCTATATTGGCAAGACTATAATTTCCCCTCAAGATGGAGATGACCAGATGTTACTTTGAGATGTGTATCATATGCCTGGTATGAAAAGAAATTTACTTTCAGTATCACGACTAACATCATCTGGTCATTTTGTTTTGTTTGGCCCACAAGATGTGAAGGTGTATCATGATCTCAAAATTGTAGAAGAACCAATTATGAGAGGACAAAAATCAGAATCAGTTTATGTAATGTCTGCAGAATCTGCGTATGTAGAAAAGACAAGGAAGAGTGAAACTGCCGATTTATGGCACTTACGATTGAGTCACGTTAGCTACTCTAAGTTAAGTGTTATGATGAAAAAGTCAATATTGAAGGGCCTTCCCAAACTTAAAGTAAGAACATACACGATTTGCTCAGGTTGTCAATATGGAAAAGGACATCAGTTACCTTTAGAAGAGTTAAATTTTTATGTTCAAGAACCATTGTAGCTGGTGCACTCAGACGTGTTTGGACCTGTCAAACAATAATCGATTAGTGGAATGAGGTATATGGTGACTTTCATTGATGATTTTTCTAGGTACTTGTGGGTTTTCTTTATGAAAGAAAAATTAAAAACTTTTTTGAAGTTTAAAGAATTCAGAGAAATAGTTGAAGGTGAAGTGGGCCAGGAAGTAAGGTGTTTATGCACAAATAACAGAGGAGAGTACAGCTCATTCGAGTGCTCTCGATATCTTAGAGAATGTTGAATTCATCACCACTACACTTGTGCCAACACGTCACAACAAAACGATGCCGCAGAACGAAAAAATAGGCATTTTGCAAAAATTTGTCGTTCTATGCTATATGGAAAGAATGCAGCTGGAAAATTTTGGGGAAAAGCAATGAGGTCTGCAACATTTGTTATTAACATACTTCCTCAACAAAGGTTAAATTTTCTTTCACCCTTTGAGAAGTTATAGAATATGAAAGCTAATGTTAGCTACTTTCAAGTAATTGGGTGCATTTGCTAAGTCTTTATACCAAATAAATTACATAGCAAAATGAACAAGAAGGCTGTTAAATGCATTTTTATAGGTTATGATAGCCAAAGAAAAGGTTGGAAATGTTCTAATCCAACAATTGGAAAGTGTTATACATCAAGACATGTTGTATTTGATGAAGCCTCTTCGTGGTGGCCTACTAGAAAAGATATGTTACTAGAGACATATTTGAAAAGTGAGTTATAGATTACCCATTTTCATTCAAGTGGTGATGCTGAACAAGAAGAGAATCAAAGTTCTTGGAAAACTAGCATGTTTCAACAACCAAATGACGAGGATGGAATTAGTGAAGTGGAACTATTAGTTTCACCTCCACAACATAGAAGATAAATGCGAACTAGGAGGCCAAATCCTAAATATGGAAATGTAGTAATAATAAAAGAAATGGAAAAAGAACCTGAGTCGTTTGAAGAAGCATCTCAAAATTCAATGTGGACTAAGGCAATGGAAGAAGAGATTGCTGCCTTAGAACAAAATTAAACATGGAAACTTGTTCCACAACCAAGAGGCACGAAACCAATTTAATCTAAATGGGTGTATAAAATTAAACGACATACAGATGGTTCGGTTGAGAGATATAAAGCTCAACTAGTAGCTTGCAGATTTACCCAACAATTTAGGTTGGACTATGACGAAACATTTAGTTCAGAGGCGAAGCTTACAACTGTGCGAGTCTTGATTGCATTAGCAACAAGTGGAGATTGGATTTTATGGCAGATGGATGTCAAAAATGCATTTCTACACGGGGAGCTAGATCGGGAGATTTATATGGTTCAGCCTGTGGGTTTCTAAAATCCAGAACATCCAAGTTATGTGTGCAAGTTAAAGAAAGCGCTCTATGGGTTAAAGCAATCTTCAAGAGCATGGTATGGTAAGATTGCTAAATTTTTAACTCAAAGTGATTATTCTGTTACACCTGTATATTCAAGCTTGTTTATGAAAGCAAACGAAGGAAAGCTTGTTGTTGTTTTAGTATATGTCGATGGTTTGATCATGACATGCGATGATAAAGAAGAAATCTTGAGAAGAAAAATTATTTATCTATCTGGTTTCACATGAAAGAACTAGGGCAGGTAAAACATTTCCTTGGTTTAGAAGTTGATTATACCATTGAAGGACTTCTTCTTCATCAATAAAAGTATTCCATGGATTTATCATAGAAATTTGAATGTTTGGATGCAAGCCAATTTCAACTCCAATCGAGCCAAATGCAAAGATTTGTGCACATGAAGGAAAAAAATGGAGGACGCTACAATGTATCGGCAGATGGTAGGAATCTTGATTTATTTAACTCTAACTCGACCATATTTATCTTTTGCAGTGGGTGTTATGAGTCACTACATGCAAAACCCAAGGAAATCTCACTTAGACATTGTTGGGAAAATATTGAGATATATAAAAGTTACAATTGATTATGGTCTTCTATATAAGAAAGGAGAAGATTGCATTGCCTACTATGATGCTAATTATGCAGGAGATCATGATACTTGTTGTTCAACAACTGGGTATGTGTTTAAATTCAGAAAGGGAACAGTTTATTGGTGTAGCAATGAAAACTATTAGAATATATTTTATATATTCTTTGCTTAGTTTTGGCATTTTGAATTGGACATATAAGAAAATTAAAATTATTATATGGATTGATGAAGATGGGTGGAGATTGTGTTTTAATAGAAGTTCAAATCATACATGTGAATATGCAGCAGATGTGGAGATTGTATTTTAATTGAAGTCTATCCAAAACATGCATATAAAGGTTGAGTTTTAATTGATGTCTATATCTAGTGTGAATTTCTGTGGTATAGTAGTCAGAAGTGGTACATACTTGAGTCCTCAGATGCGACATAGGACAACATGCGTTAATCGTCAATAAAACAAAGGCCGTGGTGGTGTGAGTTAGGATTTTTATTGAATAAAACATCTGCGCATTGAGGAACACGTGGGTAAAAGTGCAGTGAGTGCAGTATGTGTTGCATTAATTGTCAATGAAATATGGATGCACCATGATATGTTAAGTGAGCTGAATATACGTATGTGTATGAGAGACAAAAGTAATTGTGCAGTGAGTGGAGTGATGGCAAATTGAGTGTGTCTTCGTAGGTGGGTCCGTAGGTGGGTCTTCACATATAGTAGAAGTGGATCTCATGTGTGAGTATTATTGAGTGAGCAGTGGCTTACGTGATTTTTGGGTTAGAAGATAAAGTGAAATTGGTTGGCGGATGTGCTTGGGATTTATATGTTCTCGAGTTAAATGGGTTTCTTGTTGTAGGCCATGGGCATAAAACGTTAAAGGGTAGAACAATTAGAGATAAGTTGAATTAAGTTTGTGTTTGGTGAAGATATCTTTGTTTGCGTGTTTAGGCAGCAACGATTATTAATTGATTTCCTTACGGGCTGCGTATACTTTGGTTGGTGAATGTGTTATCGGTGCATCTGTGGTTTTGTGTTGGTGTTTATGTGAATCAACCCATTGTTATTGCGACGACTTCTAGATCTATTTTAGTGGAACATAACTCATCGAGAAGTTGTTCTTTTCTATCTTAAGTATATTATCGTTTTTGTTTCTAATTATTTTAATCACTTGAGTTGTTCATTTAATTATCTTTATTATCAAACAGTGTGTGAAAATCCTCTGTCAAGGTTAGTACGAGACGGTCGTATTCACTGGGTGTGAAATTCCTTCACGGAAATGAGGTTGAGAGATAGTGTCAGGGTCGAGTGGTGTCACCAAGAAACCTGGGTAAATCTATTGTACTTTCGTGAAAGTATTAAGTCGGGTGAGGGCCTCATGACGTAGGCAAGGTGCAAAGGAATTGCATTATCAAATTTATGATATTTTATTATTTCAATTTTGCTTGTTTTTATTTTGTTGATGCCAAATAAAATTGCGTAAAAGTTTGCAAAATAATTAATCCCTTTGGTTTTCAACAACCAACTATATCCTGTCAACATCGGGTTTAATATCGAAAGCAACAAATTGTCACAAAGAAAGGAAAATACGTGGCTTATATAGTTGTTTAAGGATTTACACTAACCATTGATGGTGCGCTTCGATACATTGTAATAATAAGTCGGTGATTCGCTTGGAAAAATCTAACATTTCATGCAAGAACAAAACACGCTAAGTTTCACTATCATTTTATAAGGGAGAAAGTTCTACAAGGTGATATAAGTTTGAAGCATGTTAAATCATAAAGTCAAATTGCGACATGTTCACAAAGGGCTTAAATTTTAATAAGCTTAAAGATTTTGTCATCAATTAAGTATGATGAAAAGAGTGTGAAGTTGATGTTGAGTGGGAGTGTTAAAAGCTATACAACATCGCTTCTTTTACTGAGTTGACATGCTGGCCTGGTTTATAGCCTTTGTAGATTAAGTTGTTATTTTATGGGTTGTTTAATTATTTACAGATATTGTTCCGATTTTGTAGTAGTTAGTTGGTTAGTGGATTAGTACTTAGTTGGTTAGTGGATTAGTGTTATCTTATCTCTTACTTTTTGTAAGTCTATTTAAGACTATTCAAGTTTTTATAAAAATCTCTCTCTTGTAAGATTTGTTTTTTGTTTTCTGCCTTCTAGTTTTTCTGTTTCCAATTTTATAGTGGAGTTTTATGGAAACAAGCACATAAAAATGGCCAGAAGTAATGGAGTTCGAGGATATGTTTTCATGCAACCTTAACATCGTTGAATATATGAGTACAGACCCCTAAAATATATGACCTAAAGTTAGGTCGGATTTAAGTCGCTCAGCTTGAGTCTAAGCTTGAGCTCGAGTGAACTGTCCAAAACAACGTTATTTTGAATAAAATTTTCAAAATAACATCGTTTTAAGTAGACTTACCTAAGATTACATTATTTTAGTCAAGTAGTCAGACTGGCTTCTTGAACTTAAACTCGACTTGAAGATCAATTAAATGGAATTTGACTTGTTAACTTTGAATTAGGTTAGACCAAATCAGACTCAAACCCTAGTGTTACACCTAGCAAAAAACCTTTTAGTAGTGAAGAAGATCACATACTTTGGTCTTGAGCCTAATTATCAAACATTTTTGGAATGACTTACCAATAAGCAATTGTTGTGAAACATTAGCGTAGCAAGACCATGTATGTACCAAGAGGTATCTTGCGGTCTATGCAGGACAAGATCAAAAGACCAGATTTGTGATTCCTTTATCGTGTTCGAACCAACCTTCTCTTAGAATCAGATATCAGTGTATTAAGAAAAATAACAAAAAAACTTCTGTGTATATTTCATCAGTGCAAAATAATACTTACATAAAAATACAAAACAACTCTTAGATTTCTCAAGAAATTAAAGATATTAATATCTATTATATAACTCACACATATTTTGAAATACTCTTAGAGATAATAACATATTTATTTTGAGTTTATATTTTCAATACTCTGCCTTAAACTCAAAATTTGGTTATGTCATGTCTTACTCTTACTCTTGCAAAATCTTTAGCCTTTAATGCCTTGGTGAATATGTCTGCAATTTGATCATGATCATCTCTTATCAAATTTTTTCATTTATTGATCTATGTGATGTTTATTGTGTTTTTTTTCTTCTTATTTTTAGTCATTTTACATTTTTTCTTCATATTTTGTCTTTGAATTTCTTCCCTCAAGAAAACCATTATGGCATTGTATTTGGGGATTCCAAATTTTCTTTCTTTCTGACTTGATTTTATTGAATCCTATGTTTTAAAAACTAGACCGGAAATCAAATCAGTTAAAGGAGAGAATTAAGGTTTAAAGGTTCAACCGATAGTGAATCGTTATAAAACTGATAATAGATATGAAGTAAAACTTATAAAAGTAAGTAAAATAAAATATTTTATTGAAATAAAAATACACCATTGTCTATAGTTATATAATGAACTAATAATAAATAAATATGAGTCTAATATAAAACTTAAAATAACAATAAAAATCATAGTTGTATTTCTAAAGGAGGTTGTGTCTTATCACCGTTAAAAGCTCCAAATTCTCCAATGCTATCTAAAGACTCATAAATTATGCTTTCTTTCAAAGTATTTGTATTAACTTCTTCTACTGCATTCAAATAAATTACAAATTAGTAATGTATCAAACGATATTACCCTTAACACTAGCAAGATATTCTTTCATTCTATAAATTCCTCTCCCTTTAAAGATTCTACCGCGAAATATACAATTATATTGGATATTCCTATTAGATGCTTGAGAAAATGAAAAATAATTCCATGTTGGATTGGACTTACCACAAGTAGATGATGTGATATTCATTGAATCTTTTTATGATGATTCTATATTTTCCATTATGATTTAACCTAAAAAATAAAAAAATTGGTTATATTATCATCTGCGCAAAAGTCTCCTACTTAAATAATTATTATCATTAGTTGTAATAGAGAATGAGAGTCACAAGCATAAAATTGTTCTTTGAGTTACCCTTTTTCAACAATTTATGAACCTTGTCCTATTGACTAAGGTAAATTGTAAATATATGTCCAAAAAATGAAGACAAAATAATGAAAACTCTTTCTCAAGTTATGTTGTTTGTATGCTTATTTTATCCGATAGCTCGTCTTTGCTTTAGAAAAGGTTTTGTCAAGACGAAAGTAATCATTGAAACTACATCGAGTGGGCAAAGATAGATCAAAGGAAAAACCAACAAATGAATGACCACCATACATACATATAAAAACAAAACAACAAAGAGAATGGTGTACTCACCCTTATTAAATTTTGCTCCTTAAAATAGTCGTGTTATCTTTTCGGTGTTTTAGATCAACAAATTCAAAACTTCATAGAGTATATATAACCAACTATCAAAATTAGATATTTAAATGCAAAACACAAGAACAATGAAACTTGAATAAAATAGAATATTGAAACTATCAACGCTTTATCCTTTTCTTTTAACATATTGAAACTTGAATAAAACAGTAACAAATTGGAACTTCACAGATATGTTCTTCCATCCTCCTCTCCAAGAAGTCAACAAGAGTAGCACCAAAGCAAAAGAGCATTACCCTTCAAAATAAAAAAAATAAAGCCCAAATTTAAGAGAAAATACAATAACAATGACAAATCCCAAATAGAAAGAGCATAAACATTTCATGGCCAAATAAACCAAAACCTGAGTGTGAGGAACATGGGATGGATGTAGAGACAATCCTTCCATCACGGTGCTTAGTCGTAAAGGAAGGAGTTCGAAGTTGCTTCAACAAGCTCGTTATCTCAGACCAATTGTGAAAGATCTGAGAATAAAAGATTAACTTCACAATAACTGCCTAAGTAGATAACAAATAGAAGTCGATTTCTTCATCTATGGATTACCCATAAGTATCATATATACATGCATGGAGGAAGAGATGATGAAGAGAAGATGGTGAAGAGATGAGAGAGTCTGAAATGAAATCTGAAGTTTAGTAGCATTAGGTATATCCGGACGGTGAGTATTAACAAACTGGTTGGATCGGTAGCTAAAAAACCAAATGATTCTCTAGTAAACAGGCTGATTTTTATATTTAAAGGTCATTATGTAGAATCAAACTAGAAAACTGGCTGATTCATACTTTTTTCAGTCGTACCAGCTGATCCAGTCTGATTTTTAAAACCTTGATTAAAACACCTCTGGTTTTCATTTTGTGTCATGAAAGGAACCATCTTTCATTAAATCTCAGGGTTGGATTAAGGATCACTCGTGGGTTTTTTTAACTTAAATTTTTTTGGAAAATGAATATTGGATTTTATATAGATAAAACTATTACTCATTATAGTGAGTTCTAATTAGTTGCTATACATACTAATATATTACAAGAGGGAGTTAGAAATTAATCATATTATCCATACTAAAGATTCCAACAGAGTCTAATGTCTGTAGTGGGAGCGAACTATAGATTCTTTGCAAATAAGGTTGCTCAAATCTAGCTAATGATCTTATCTACAAGTTTCATTTTTTTCTAAAGGAAGTATATGATAGCAATGAATGCAGTTTTATAGAGAATCACATTAGGCCTCTAAGCCAAAGTAAGCTCCCAAGTATAATTGTAATCACTAGCTGGTAACATGTGTAAGATCCTACTATAGACTATTTTCGAGACGCTACAAAGGAAAAAGAGGTGATCTCTCTCCCCGATTTCTATTTTGCATAACAAATAATTTAAATCCACGTGTCCTTGTCATTGACACTTAGTCCTGAGTCTATTTTTGATCGCAAGCCATGAGATAATTGAGGCTTTGGGATGAATAGGATTAGATCATAAAAGAGTATAACAATATACTTCAGTGTAACCCTCTTACAGGATCGGTGACATGAGTCTTTAAAGAATTTTTCACTTGGGTCTATAGTCCAGATGATGGAGTCATCCATGTGTGCATTATTTAAACAAAGGAGATGATGGGTGTCAAAGACCCTACAGTTCCCTCGCCATTGACCATTAAAGATCAAAGAAGAGACCTTAACATTAAGAAAAAGTTTGTTTCTTAGATGATGTAGCCTCAGATTGAGAATAATAAGACTCAAGTCTAGACAATTGTCATACCAGAACCTAGGTGTTTTTCCCATTTCCGATCTTGTGTTTAATAAAAGGATAAATAAATGCTCATAACTTCATCAGAGGGTAAGAATCCAAGAAAACTCACGAGTACAAGTAGCTTGCCAAAAATTTACACCTTTAATGTGATATTCATAGATCCACTTTACCCAGAGGGCATCATGATAAGTGTACAACTTCCATAATCTTTTACACATTTGGAACTTTTGTATAGTAGAGGTAGAGAGGATCTGGAGGCCTCTATGTTTTTTTGGAATCACCACCTCACTCTACTCAACCTTAGCATTCTTGGAATGTTCAGCTCGACCTGACCAGAGAAATGCTTTAATCATTTGATCCACCTATTTAAGTGCTTTCTTTGGTAGTGCAATACGTGTTGTCCAGTATAAATGTAAGCTACTTAATGCCGAAATGATAAGAGTTAGCCTAGTAGCATAGGATAGGAATCTATTCTGCCAAGCATTCACTCTTTCCTTGATCTGTTTTATAAGAGGTAAGCAATCATGATATTTAGGTTTGGAAGAAGTAATAAAGGCTTCCAAGTAACAAAAAGGAGAAGAATGTTGATTGAACCCCACTATTTCCAGTATTTTAGAAGTATTCCTGACATTTACTAGGAGTTAAAGACTACTCTTTGCAGAGTTGCGCTTTAAACCAGACCAAGCATAAGATAACTCAAAAATATTTAGTTTAGTGGTTAATCTAGAGAACCCTTCCATGAAAAGAGTGAATAAGTAAGGAGACAAAGGATCACCCCGTCAAATCCCTCTAGCAATTTGAAAAGGTTTAGTAGGGATCCCATTCACTAGAATGCTCAAAGATGGGATTTGTATGCAAGTCATTATCCAATTTATAAATTTGGAAGGCAATTATAAAGTTTATAAACATACTCATATGAATCTCTAGCTAGCATTATCAAAGGCCTTATAAAAGTCGACTTTGATTAGACAACTTCTGAGATCTTTGCCTGAATTGTATTCCATTAGCAATTCCTGAAGTAGAAGGATATTATCTTTAATATTGTGGTCAGGAATGAAAGCTCCTTGAGCTAAGTTGATGAAACTAGAGATAGCTCGCTTGATTCTTTCAGCAAGGAGCTTAAAGATCACTTTATAAATGTTAGATATATGATATATATATCTACTTATTTTTGTTTTGGCATTTTATTTATTAATTGGATCTTTAAGATTTTAATTGGACACTGATAGCTAATCACAAATCCTTATTTGACTTAGATTTAAAAAGCTATTGGGGGGTAATCTTCTAGTTGTGATAAAGTTCTATCTCTAATTGATGTGTATCTTGGTAAGAAGTAGTGTCGTGTTAGGGTACTATTGGAATTTTGGTGGGTGTGCATTAATTGAATTTTGGAAATATAGCTGAGTGTTTGCATGAGTTCTGTGTTGGTGATACACGGTTGATTGATTTTTGGTTGAAATATGTATGTCTTGTGCTGTATAGAGTGATTGGAAGTTCTCGGTGCTAGAAACTTGCGTGTGAAATATTTGGTGGTGTGTGTTGCAAGCTGTTAATTAATCGTGTGAGAGTGAAGCCTTAATGTTCACAGTTTGGTATTGAGTTGTTGGAGTAACTCACAGTTGGACAACTTTTGAGTATTACGTGTGGTTTTTTTTTATCTGGGAGTTTATCAATTTTGCATTGATTTTCTAGAGCTATTCACACTAAATGTTCATCTCCTCGAGTGTTTCATACCGGGATGTCTTTGAGGATTAGTGTGCCTTCCATTGTGAACTATTTGTTGACTAAGTGGTTGTGATTTGATTATGAAGTTGGCATAGATCAACTTAATAGGTGTAAAATTATTCATATATATTTTGGAAATTGAACGATAGGAAGTCCTTCTTTATTAAGTTTATTGTTATTTTTCGTAGTTGATTGATTCCTTGAGTTATTTTAATTAATTTCATTAAGAGTAGTAGAGAAAATCTCTCATAAGGTTAACACGAGTCGATCGTGTTATCGGTATGAAAATCTTTCACGGAAGTGAGGTTGAGAGATAGCTTCAAGGATTAAGTAGTGTCACTTAGTAAGCCCTGTGTAAATCTATTGTACTTTCGTGAAAGTGATTAAGGCTAGTGAGGGCCCCGGACGTAAACAAGGTATGCCAAATCATGTAAATAAATCTCGGTGTTCATTTATTTTAATTTTTTTTAATTTTTGTATTTGCTAGAAATGAATCAAAAAGTTTGTGAAACTACTATACCCCTTCGAATTTTTCAATAAATGATGATGCAGTAAGAGATGGGACAAAAGCCATTCATACTTTGTGGATGATGTTTTTTTAGGCACCAAGCAACTGTATGTTTGATTCATTGCTTGAGAATCTTTGAGGAAGCAAAAACAACTCTATCATAACATTCGTGAGAAGAGTTCCCGTGATGTCCCAAGTACTTTGAAAGAAAAGTGCCGTAAAACTATCTGGCCTAAGAGATTTTGAAGGATGCATATTGAAGAGAGTGCTTTTAACATCTTGAGCAGTAATAGGAGAAACTAGAAATTCCATGGTATTTTGATCAACAGAGCAATCAAACAATTGTAAAACATAAGACTATAAGTTATGGATTGATCTAAACCCATGAAATTCAGGAAGTGGTGTATGGCAAGTTCTTGTAGTTGCTTCTGCCCAGAGAACTCTGTCATCACTGTTATATAGCATATTTATCCTATTGACATTCCTTCGTGCTAATAAAGATGAGTGAAAGAATTTTGAGTTAGTATCTTCATTTTTCAACCAATTAAACCTGGACTTTTGTTTAAGAATGGAGGTTTCAAAGTTTAGAGCTTCTTGATACTCCTGGAGGCAATGTTGTTCCACTGTTTTTAGAGCAGCATTGTGTGGAGAATCATAGCATGCTTTCTAAACTTGTGAGAGCTTCTCCTTAAGGTGAGAGGCGTTGGTTACGACTAGCCAAGAATCCTTTAAATGCAAACTTCACCAACTTGATTTTTTGCATAAACTAGAATGATTTCCATCCAACACTTTCAGTACTCCAACTTCCAATCAGTTCTATAAATCCCTCCATTTGAGTTAAGCCATTGAAGAATCAAAAAGGAGCGCTTGCCAATCTGTTGTCAGTCATCCTTTTTAACAACATATAAGAGTGATCCGCAGATAAGTTTTCACCAAAATGTGCAAAGGACTTAGGATAGTGTTGCATTCATAATGAGCTGACTGTTATTTTTGGCATCAATGTTTTGATCCCACATTGGAGGGTTACTAGTACCAACTTTTATCCCATATTGATAGATTAGCAGATGGTGAGTAGTTTGGTCATTATAAATAGGAGCTATCCCATATCAAAAGTTTATGAGTTTGGAGTGGAGGTTGGTAGTTATAAAAGGATCTCTCCCCCTCCTATTGTAAACATTCCAAATTTTTATCTCTTCTCCTACATTAAATAAAAGTGGGCCATTTGAGTGGTGCTCCGGAGATATAGACATAATTGGCTAAACTCCGTTATCAAATTTTTCGGGTGCGTTCTTTCCTTATTTCTTTTATTCCACCTTTATTATCTTGTTTCTTTTCAAGTTGTAGCATAGTATTCAATATTATTTATTGGGTATATTTGTAGTGTTTGTGTTCAATTTATTTGGGTGTATTTACTGTTCGTATATGTACACGAGTTAGGTTGTGATAAATACATCGTGCATATAATTTCTGTCTAGGTGGTTGGGTTTTAAGTAAGACCGTTTATGACCCCTCCACCCTTTCCAGGGATTTTACGTGGAGTGTTAATACTGTCTTAGGAATCCATTTGGCGGTCTTTCCTGGGTATTACCGAATTGGTTCACTTCACTAGTTGTTTACCTTAGAGGGAAAAATTACTCGATTTACCCAATAAGTGGTATTAGAGCTAAAGGTTCATCCTTGGTTTGTTTATAATTTTTGTTATATTGAATAATATATTTTGAGTATGTAATGACACATAATGATCAAGAAGCACTAGGGACATCGGCTTCCTCATCATCATGGTCGAGGATTCCGTTGTCAAGTTTGAAATTGGCGGTGGAGATATTTGACATTACTGGCCATTTCGGCATGTGACAAGGGGAGGTTTTGGACTCCCTTTTTCAACAGGATCTTGACATTGCCATTGAAGAAAAGAAATCAGAAGATGTTGAGGATAAGGATTGGAATATCATAAATCAGTTGGCATACGGAACAATTCGATCCTGTCTGTTTAGAGAGCAGAAGTATGCTTTCAAGAACGAGATTTCTGCACACAAATTGTGGAAGGCATTGGAGGACAAATTTTTGAAAAAGAGTGGTCAGAATAAGCTCCTTATGAAAAAAATGTTGTTCCGATTTGATTACCGACCAGGTACAACTATAAATGAACACATCACTATGTTTAATCAGTTCGTAGCAGACCTGTTGAATTTGGATGTGAAATTTGAGGATGAAGATTTAGCTTTGATGTTTTTATCATCTCTTCTCGACGAATTTGAACACTTGGAGACTACGTTACTTCATGGAAAGGAGAATGTGTCTTTAGATGCTATATGTTATGCTTTGTATAGTCATGAATTGAGAAAGAAGGATAAAATGAAAAACATAACAGCTACAGCAGATGAAGCATTGGTAGCAAGAGGTCGTCAACAAAGCCAGTCAAAAGGGAGAAGAGGAAGATCCAAATCAAAGAGCCGAGTTGCCAAAGATGAGTGTGCTTTCTGTCATAAGAAAAGACACTAGAAGAAAAACTGTCCAATATTGAAGAAAAAAAGGAAGGCTTCGAAAGATGCGAATGTTGCAGAGTGTAAAAGTAACGCGGAATCAGATATCTCTTTGGTGGTTTCACCTTCAGAATCGCATATAGACGAGTGGATTTTAGATTCAGGTTCCTCCTATCATATATCTCCCATACGGGAGTGGTTCTTCGATTTTGAAGAACTTGATCGCGGGGTTGTTTATATGGGTAATGATAATCCATAAATAGTCGGCATAGGTTCAATCAAGCTACAGAATCATAATGGATTCACCAGAATTTTGAGGGATGTGCAGTACGTGCCGAAGTTAAAGAAGAATCTTATCTCTTTGGGGACTTTAAAATCAAAATGCCTAGTTGTAATGATGAGAGATGGAATTCTTAAAGCAACTTCAGGAGCACTGGTATTGTTGAAAGGCGTTGGAAGGACAATCTGTATTATTACCAAGGTAGTACAGTGATTAGGATGGTAGCAGCAACAACTTTAAGCAGTAAGAAGGATGTAGAGGCAACAAAGCTGTGGCATATGCGATTGGGACATACCGGTGAAAAATCCTTGCAAACTCTTGCCAAGCAAGGATTGTTGGAAGGTATGAAGACTTGCAAATTGAAATTTTGTGAGCATTGTGTTCCGGGAAAATAACGAAGAGTAAAATTTGGCACTATTACCCATAACATTAAGGGAATTCTGGATTATGACACTCAGATATATGGGGGACTTCCAAGACTCCGTCACTTGGAGGAAGGCATTATTTTGTCACTTTGTTGATGATTTTTCCAGAAGAGTGTTAGTGTTTACTATAAAGAACAAAGATGATGTGCTTGGGGCTTTCCTTGGATGGAAAGCTCATGTTGAAAACCAGACGGGAAGGAAGATCAAAGTTCTCCGAACAGACAATGTTAGAGAATACAAGAGTGATCCTTTTCTGGAAGTATGCCAAAAGTGTGGCAAAGCTCGACACTTCACGGTTAGAAAAACACCACAACAAAATGAGATGTCGGAGCGTATGAACAAGACATTAGTGGAGAAAGTTCATTGCATGCTGTTTAATGCTGGGTTAGGCAGAAAATTTTGAGTTGAGGATGTGACGTACGCTTAACATCTTGTAAATTGCTTGCCTTCATCTGCTATAGGTGGCAAGACTTCTTTAGAGGCATGGTCCCGAAAACCTACAAATGATTACAATTCTTTGCATATTTTTAGTTCTACCGCATATTATCATGTGAATGAATCAAAGTTGGACCCACGAGCAAAGAAGGCTCTATTTATGGGCTTCATTGTTGGAGTTAAGGGATACCGTTTATGGTGTCTAGAGTCAAAGAAGACAATTGTCAACAGGGATGTTACCTTTGATGAATATGCCATGTTAAATAAGGCACTCTAGAAGGGGTTGATGGTACTTTCCAACAGGTGGAGAGTATGCCGAAGCAGGTGGAGTTTGAACAGATAATGGTGATCCCATAAAAAAAACACTACTAGTGGCCCTCCTGTGGCATAAGAAGAGTCAAATAAGGAAGAGATTCCGACCTAAAAACCTCCGCAACAATCAGAGTCAATTGCAACTAGAAGGACGAGACGAGAAATTCAAAAACCTATTTGTTTTACTGACATGGTAGCTTATGCACTTCCAGTTGTTGATGATGTTCCAACTACCTTCCCAGAAGCAATCCGAAGTTCAGAAAGTGACCGATGGGCAGGTGCAATGGAAGAGGAAATGCAATCTCTTAAGAAAAATAAGACATGGAAGCTGACACAATTATCGAAGGGAAAGAAGGCAATTGGATGCAAATGGGTATTTGCAAAGAAAGAAGGATTTCCTGACAAAGATGATATTTGCTACAAGGCAAGGTTAGTGGCTAAAGGCTACGCTCAAAAGGAAAGAATTGATTATAATGATGTATTTTCTCCATTTGTTAAACATTCTTCCATTAGAATTATGTTGGACTTGGTAGCACAGTTGAATTTAGAGCTAGCTCAACTTGATGTGAAGACCGCATTCTTACATGGTGACTTGAAGAAGGAAATCTATATGTTTCAACTAGATGGATACAAGGTTGCAGGTAAACAAAACTGGGTTTGCAAACTGAACAAATCGTTGTATGGACTGAAGCAATCTCCAAGGCAGTGGTACAAATGATTTGACAAGTTTATGAAGGGTCGAAAATACACAAGAAGTAAATACGATCGTTGTGTGTATTTGTGCAGACTTCAAGATGGGTCCTACATCTACCTACTCTTATATGTTGATGATATGCTGATTGCAGCAAAGAGCCAAAGTGAAATTGACATATTAAGGTTTAAAAGAGTGAAGAGTTCGAGATGAAGGATTTGGGGGAAGCCAAGAAGATTCTCGGCATGGAGATAAGTAGGGACAGAGAGAGAGGCAAGTTTTGGTTGTCACAAAAGCAATATTTGAAAAAGGTATTACAACGTTTTGGTACACATGAAAATTCAAAACCTGTTAGTATCCCACTTGCTCCTCATTTGAAACTAAGTAGCCAGTTATCTCCAAAGTCATATGAAGAGCGAGAATACATGGAAAAAGTCCCATATGCTAATGCAGTTGGAAGCTTGATGTATGCAATGGTGTGTACAAGACCAGATATTTCACAAGCTGTTAGTATTGTAAGCAGATACATGCATGATCCGGGTAAGGTTTATTGGCAAGCTGTGAAATGGATTCTACGGTATATCCTAGATGTCGTAGATGTTAGATTAACATTTGAGCAGGATGAATTACTTGGTTAACACGTAGTTGGATATTGCGATTCTGACTATGCAGGTGATTTAGATAAGCGACGATCTACAACTGGCTATTTGTTCACTTTAGCAATGGCGCTAGTTAGTTGGAAGTCTACTTTGTAGTTAACGGTGGTTTTGTTTACAATAGAGGCAGAGTATATGGCCATTATAGAAGTTGTAAAAGAGGCAATTTGGCTTCATGGGTTGCTTGAAGACTTGGAAGTTGGTCAGAAACAACTTGAGGTATATTCTGATAGTCAGAGTGCTATTCATTTAGCAAAGAATCAAGTCTTTCATGCAAGGACGAAGCACATTGATGTTCGTTATCATTTTATACAAAAAATTCTGAAAGAAGAGAAGATGCTTATTTAGAAGATTCGGACTACAGAGAATCCTGCAGATATGCTGACTAAGGTGGTTACAAGAGCCAAGTTTAAACATTGTTTAGACTTGGTAAATATCCTGCGCATTTGAGTCGGCTCATGACGACAAAAATTTGGAAGCATTACAAGGACCGTTTTATTTTTGTTTGGTTGAGAAGATTTGTATTTGGTGGGACCAAAACATTGTGCCAAGGTGGAGATTTGTTATTTTTGGCATCAATGTTTTGATCTCACATTGGAGGGTTACTAGTACCAACTTTTATCCCATATTGATAGATTATCAAACGGTGAGTAGTTTGGTCGTTATAAATAGGAGCTATTCCATATCGAAAGTTTATGAGTTTGGAGGGGAGGTTGGTAATTATAAAAGGAGCTCTCCCCCTCCTATTGTAAACATTCCAAATTTGTATCTCTTCTCCTACATTAAATAAAAGCGGGCCATTTGAGTGGTGCTCCGGAGACGTAGGCATAATTGGCTGAAATCCGTTATCAAATTTTCCGAGTGCGTTTTTTCCTTATTTCTTTTATTCCACCTTTATTGCCTTGTTTTTTTTTCAAGTTATAGTATAATATTCAATATTATTTGTTGGGTATATTTGTAGTGTTTGTGTTCAATTTATTCGGGTGTATTTACTGTTTGTGTGTGTACACGAGTTAGGTTGTGATAAATAAACCGTGCACGTAATTTCTGTCTAGGAGGTCGAGTTTTAAGTGGGACCGTTTGTGACCCCTCTGTCCTTTTCTGGGATTTTACGTGGAATGGTAATACTGTCTTAGGAATCCGTTTGGCGGTTTTTCCTGGGTATTACTGAATCGGTTCACTTCACTAGTTGTTTATCGTAGAAAAAAAATTACCCGATTTATCCAACACTGATTAGAGAACGATCCAATTTTTGTTGGAATCTGCAACATATCTGTCAATTTTGTGAAGATTGATACGAGTTTATTGGACTAAATTAGTAATTAACATGACAGAATTCTACAACAATCAAAAATGCCTGAGGCTTCAGAATGTAGTTGACTGAAGGAGATTCATATATAAGAAAAACTTTTTGCTTCATCGGAAGTTTCTATTCATGAGAGTAAAAGTTGTATCTGATATTTTATTGATCATGAGTATTTATACACAACAAGGATTACAGAGCTTACAGAGATTACACTTTAAATTTAAACCTATTAGAATTCAAAAAGATTGTAACTAATCCTAAAGGATAGGATATAACACAAACAATAAAATATTTACAGTAGCAGAAGTTTAAACTTAGCAAAAGGATAAGTTAACTTTCTGGTACGTTATTACGCCCCCGCAAGTTGACGGTATGATCAGCGAGACCCAGTTTGAATAGATTGCAAAGAAACGTAGCTCGGGGCAGAGGTTTCGTTAGAATATTCGCAACTTGATCAGCCGTATGAAGATGTTGAACTTAAATATGACCATTCTGGACTTGCTCTCGAACAAAGTGAAAATCGATTGCCACATGCTTCATTCGACTATGAAAGACTGGATTAGCACATATGTAAGTGGTGCTAACATTGTCACATAGTATCGTTGGTGCTCTAGGAAGGGAGAAGTGAAGTTCAGAGAGAAGATTTTGGATCCAATTAGTCTCTGAAATAGCAGCAGCAACAACTCTATATTCTGCCTCTGTGGAGGATCGTGAGACAGATCGTTGCTTCTTCGATGACCATGAGATTGGTGTGCTACCAAGATACACAATAAACCCCGTGGTGGATGTTCGATCATTGGGATCCCCAGCCCAATCGGAGTCAGAGTACACAAGAAGTTGACGATTACCGTCACGAGCAATTCAGATGCCCAGGTGTGATGTTTGTTGAAGATACCGTAGAACCCTCTTGGTTGCTTTCCAATGAGTAGCACTTGGCTTGTGCATAAATTGAGACAGCTTGTTAACGGCAAAGGCAATGTCTGGACGAGTAAAGGAAAGATAATGAAGCTTGCCAATTATTCATCTAAAAAGTGTAGCATCGACACTGCCATCAATAGACTTATTGGAGAAATATGTCGTCGAACTCATTGGGGTTGGTACACCCTTGCATTCGGCCATGTTCAAATCTTCCAACAGATCAGTAACATATTTATTCTGGGATAAAAACAAACCATCATAAGTAGAAATAACCTCAATGCCAAGGAAATAGTGTAGTGAGCCCAGGTCTTTAATCGAAAAACAATTCGCTAGATTATCAATAATTTGACGAACACCTTCATACTGATTGCCAGTGACAATTATGTCATCTACATACACAAGGACATAAGCAATGAATTCAGAGGTGTGGAGAATAAATAAGGATGAATCGGATTTTGCCGTCACAAACCCACAGTGAACTAAATGGATTTTTAGCTTAGTGTATCAAGCATGAGGTGCTTGTTTGAGGCCATAAATGGGTTTGTTTAGTCTGTAAACATGATTAGGAAATGATGCCGATTGAAATCCCGGAGGTTGCCTCATATAGACTTCTTCTTCTAGATGACCCTGTAAAAAAGCATTGTTGACATCTAATTGATGTATAAGCCATGAAAGCTGAGTAGCAATTGTAAGAATGAGTCGGACAGTGACAGGTTTGACCACCGGACTGAATGTCAAGTGATAATCAATTCCAGGCCGTTGAGTAAAACCTTTTGTTACCAATCTGGCTTTGTATCTGTCAATTGAACCATTAGGCAGATACTTAACACGAAACAACCATTTACAATCGACAATGTTCTTGGAAGAATCATAAGGGACTAGGTTCCATGTTTGGTTTCGAACTAGAGCATCATATTCTAATTGCATTGCAGTCTGCCAATGGCTTTGTTTTTGAGTTTGTTTATAGGTTCGTGGGATGTATGTAGGAGATGGTGTAGTGGTGACATGAAATTGTTTAGGTTTGAGGCTGTTGGTTTTGGACCTAGTAACCATGGGATGTGTTGGTCGTGGTTGCTCTAGGAGTGGATCTGGTTGTGGTATTTGTGGAGGTGAAGATGGGAAGTTAATGATTTGGGTGGTTTCAGTTGGTGGAGGGTTGACAGATTGGGTGTTTGATGGGAGTGATTTTCTGTGGCGATGGTAAGTGCGAATTGGGGCTGGAGTTGAGCTCGTTGTAAGATTTGTAGGATGTTCTGTTTCACAGGGTGTTGGTGTGGTAAGTGTTAAAGAGGGATTGGAAGTCATACCTGAACCCGTGGATGCCGTTGTTGGAGTGGTAGAGATCAACTTTACCTGCAAATAACCTGGAAGTTCAAAGCAGGGTGGTTGGGATTGTAAATCATTTTTCACATTGTCATCATTGGAAAAAGATTCTCAAGCAATAGGAGGTAAATTGTCGTTGAATTTAAAAAGGTTGTTTGCACAAGGAAAGTTATCTTCATAGAAAACTACATCACGAGATAAAAATATTTTGGAGGTGCTCGGATCAAAGCATTGATGAGAATGGTATTTGGTAGAGAAACCAAGATATATACAAGGGTGGATTTGGGATCAAGCTTGTGTTTGACATACGGTTTTAACCATGGATAGCATAGGCAACCAAATGTTTTGACAGACTCTAAGTTAGGAGCTTCTTGGAATAAGATTTCATATGGACATTGGTTACCTAAGTTGGGCGTTGGTAATCGGTTTATAAGGTAAGCTGCGTGTTGATAGGCAAAGCTCCAAAATTGTGAAGGCATTGAAGCTTGGTGCATAAGGGTCTTAGCTGTTTCAATGATGTGTCTATGTCGGCGTTCTACTAAGGCTACACGATGAGGGGTGTATGGCGGTGAAACAAGATGTTCCATTGGTTTGTAAATATGCATATAGACTTTGAAACTCACCTCCACCATCGGTGTAAAGAGATAGCATTTTTGTTTGAAACCGACGTTCTAGCATTGGATGTAGTTGATGAAATATGTTGACAACTTCAGTTTTTAATTTCAAGGTGTAAAGACACATGTATTTGTAGTGCCTTCTTTATGATCTGCTTAAGCTAGAAGTGATACAAATGAAAGTTTCTGTTGTATTATGTTGACTTTGAAGGCTTGGTATTTTTTTTTGATTTGGTTGGTGATTGGTAGCTCAATTTCAATCCCATATTGGGAAGAGATGAAGTTGGGAGGAGTTTTTGAAGTTATAAATAACTCCTCCCCCTCCTAATCAAAACCATCCCAAAAATTTGATAAAATACTCAAAAGTTGTATACGTATCAAATTTAGTATTCTCTTCTTAATAAGAGCAGGCTGCCTAAGTGGTGCTAGGAGAAGTAGGCAAAATTGGCCGAACTCCGTTATCAATTTTCGGGTGTGTTCTTTCCTTATCTCTTTTATTTATTTTGCATTTATAGTATTCAATATTATTTTTCAGGTATATTTGTAGTGTTGTGTTTAATTTATTTGGGTGTATTTATTGTTCATGTGTGTACATAGGTTTAGGTTGTGATAAATACACCTTGCACGTAATTTCTGTCTAAGAGGTCGGGTTTTAAGTGGGACCGTTTGTGACCCCTCCGCCCTTTCCTGGGATCTTACGTGGAATGGTAATACTGTCTTAGGAGACTGTTTGGCGGTCTTTCCTAGGTATTACCGAATTGGTTCACTTCACTAGTTGTTTACCTTAGAGGAAAAAATACCCGATTTTCCCAACAAGTGGTATTAGAGCCGAAGATTTATCCTTTAGTTTGTTTGTAATATTTGTAATATTGAATACTATTATTTGAGTCCATAATGACGTCTGTAAATTCACCAACAACTAGAGACATATCAAATATGACACAGGTAACATCGACTTCTTCATGGCAGAGGACTCCAATATCAAGTATGAAGTTGACGGTGGAAATATTTAATGGTACTGGTCATTTTGGGATGTGGCAAGGTGAGGTTCTGTATTCTCTTTTCCAACAAGGCCTTGACATAGTTATTGAAGAAAATAAACCAGAATATGTAGAAGATAAGGATTGGAGTATCATAAATCGGTTGGCATGCGGAATAATTCGATCATGTCTGTTTAGAAAGCAAAAGTATGCTTTCAAAAATGAGACTTCTGCGCACAAACTGTGGAAGACATTGGAGGACAAATTTCTGAAAAAGAGTGGTCAGAATAAGCTCCTTATGAAGAAAAGGCTGGTTCGATTTGATTACCGATCAGGTACTACTATGAATGAACACATCATTATGTTTAATCAGTTAGTAGCAGACCTGTTGAATTTGGATGTGAAATTTGAGGATGAAGATTTGGCTTTGATGTTGTTATCATCCCTTCCGGATAAATTTGAACACTTAGAAACTACTTTACTTCATGGGAAGGAGAATGTATCTTTAGATGCTGTGTGTTCTGCATTGTATAGTCATGAATTGCGAAAGCAAGATAAAAAGAAAAGTAAAGCAGTTACAGAAGATGAAGCATTTGTGGCAAGAGGCCGTCAACAGAGCCAGTCGAAGGGAAGAAGAGGAAGATCCAAATCAAAAAGCAAAGTTGCAAAAGATGAGTGTGCTTTCTGTCATGAGAAAGGGCACTGGTAGAAAGACTGTCCAAAATTAAAGAAGAAAGGGAAGGCTCCGCAAGATGCAAATGTTGCAGAATATAAAAGTGATGCAGAGTCAGATGCCTCTTTGGTGGTATCACCTTCAACATTCCATTCAGACGAGTGGATTCTGGATTCAGGTTGCACTTATCATATGTCTCCCATCTGGGAGTGGTTCTTTGATTTTGAAGAAATTGATGGTGGAGTTGTTTACATGGGTAATGACAATCCATGTAAAACAGTTGGAATAGGTTCAATCAAGCTGAGGAATCATGATGGATCCACCAAAATTTTGAGGGACATGCGGTATGTGCCGAAATTGAAAAAGAATCTCATCTCTTTGGGGACCTTAGAATCAAAAGGTCTAGTTGTGATGATGCGAGATGGAATTCTTAAGGCAACTTCAGGAGCACTTGTGATGTTGAAAGGCATCAGGAAAAATAGTTTGTATTACTACCAAGGAAGTACAGTTGTTGGATAGTAGCGACAACAACTTCTAGTAGCAAGAAGGATGCAGAGGCAACAAAGTTGTGGCATATGCGGTTGGGACATGCTGGTGAAAAATCCTTGCAAATTCTTGCCAAGTAAGGATTATTAAAAGGTACGAAGCCCTGCAAATTAGAATTTTGTGAGCATTGTATTCTGGGAAAACAACGAAGAGTGAAATTTGGCACTGCTATTCATAATACTAAGGGAATTTTGGATTATGTGCACTCAGATGTACGGGGACTTGCTAAGACTCCATCTCTAGGAGGTAGGCATTATTTTGTCACTTTTGTTGATGATTTTTCTAGAAGAGTTTGGGTGTTTACTATGAAGAAAAAAGATGATGTGCTTGGAATTTTTCGTAAGTGGAAAGCTCAAGTTGAAAACCAGACAGGAAGAAAGATCAAAGTTCTCCGAACAGACAATGGTGGAGAATACAAGAGTGATCCTTTCTTAGAGGTATGCCAAGAGTTTGGTATAGTTCGCCACTTTACAATTAGAAAAACACCACAACAGAATGGGATGTCGGAGCGTATGAACATGACACTGGTAGAGAAAGTTCGTTGTATGTTGTCTAATGTTGGATTAGGCAGAAAGTTTTGGGTTGAGGCAGTGACATACGCTCAACATCTCATTAATCGTTTGCCATCATCTGCAATTGGTGGCAAGACTCCATTAGAGGTATGGTCTGGGAAACCTGCAATAGATTATGATTCTTTGCATATTTTTGGTTCTACTGCATATTATCATGTGAATGAATCAAAGTTGGACCCACGAGCAAAGAAGGCTCTATTTATGGGCTTCAATGCTGGAGTTAAAGGATACCGTTTGTAGTGTCTAGAGTCAAAGAAGACAATTGTCAGCAGGGATGTTACCTTTGATGAATCTGTCGTGTTAAATAAGGTAACTCCAGAAGGGGCTAATAGTACTTCACAACAGGTGGAGTGTATACCGAAGCAGGTGGAGTTTGAACAGACAGTAGTAATCCCAGCAAAAAGCACTACTAATGACTCTCCTATAGCAGAAGAAGAGTCAGATAAGGAAGAGGTTCCGACCCAAGAACCTCCACAACAATCAGAGTCAATTGTCGTTAGAAGGACAAAACAAGAGATTCAGAAACCTACTCATTTTACTGACATGGTAGCTTATGCACTTCCAGTTGTTGACGATGTTCCATCTACCTTCCCAGAAGCAATCCGAAGTTCAGAAAGTGGCAGATGGGCAGGTGCAATGGAAGAGGATATGTAATCTCTTGAGAAGAATAAGACATGGAAGCTGACACAACTACCGAAAGGAAAGAAGACAATTGGATGCAAATGGATATTTACAAAGAAAGAAGGATTTCCTCATAAAGATGATATTCGCTACAAGGCAAGGTTGGTGGCTAAAGGCTATGCTCAGAAGGAAGGAATTGATTATAATGAGGTATTTTCTCCAGTTGTTAAACATTCTTCCATTAGAATTTTGTTGGCCTTGATAGCGCAATTGAATTTGGAGCTAGCTCAACTTGATGTGAAAACCGTGTTCCTACACGGTGATTTGGAGGAGGAAATCTATATGTCTCAGCCAGATGGATTCAAAGTTGCTGGTAAAGAAAATTAGGTTTGTAAATTGAATAAGTCGTTGTACGGATTGAAGCAATCACCGAGGCAATGGTACAAACGATTTGACAAGTTTATGAAGGGTCAGAAATACACAAGAAGTAAATATGATCATTGCGTATATTTGCGCAGACTTCAAGATGGGTCTTACATCTACCAACTCTTATATGTAGATGATATACTGATTGCGGCAAAGAGCCAAAGTGAAATTGACATATTGAAGGCTTAGTTGAGTAAAGAGTTCGAGATGAAGGATTTGAGGGAAGTCAAGAAGATTCTCGACATGGAGATAAGCAGGGATAGAGAGAGAGGCAAGCTTTGGTTATCACAGAAGCAGTATTTGAAAAAGGTATTACAACGTTTTGGTATACATGAAGATTCAAAACCTGTAAGTACCCCACTTGCTCCTCATTTGAAACTAAGAAGCCAGTTATCTCCAAAGACGGATGAAGAACGGGAATACATGGCGAAAGTCCCTTGTGCTAATGTAGTAGGAAGCTTGATGTATGCAATGGTATGTACGAGACCCGATATTTCACAGGCAGTAAGTGTTGTAAGCAGGTACATGCATGATCCGGGTAAGGTTCATTGGCAAGCTGTGAAATGGATTCTACGATATATCTTACATACCGTAGATGTTGGTTTAGCATTTGAGCAGGATGATTTACTTGGTCAACGTGTAGTTGGATATGGCGATTCTGACTATGCAGGAGACTTAGATAAGCGACGGTCTACAACTGGCTATTTGTTCACTTTAGCAAAGGCGCCAGTTAGTTGGAAGTCTACTTTGTAGTCAACAGTGATTTTGTCTACAATAGAGGCAGAGTATATGGCTATTACAGAAGCTGTGAAAGAGGCAATTTGGCTTCATGGGTTGCTTAAAGACTTAGGAGTTGGTCAGAAACAACTTGAGGTATATTCTGGCAGTCAGAGTGCTATTCATTTAGCAAAGAATCAAGTCTTTTATGCAAGGACGAAACACATTGATGTTCGCTATCACTTTGTGCGGGAAATTCTGAAAGAAGAGGAGATACTTATTCAGAAGATTTGGACTACAGAGAATCCTGCAGATATGCTGACCAAGGTGGTTACAAGAGCCAAGTTTGAACATTGTTTAGACTTGGTCAATATCCTGCACATTTGAGTTGGCGCCTGAGGGCGCAAATTAGAAGCACTACAAAGGTTGTTTTGTTTGATTGAGAGGATGAATGATGCTTGCATTTGGTGGGATCCGAAATTATGTCAAGGTGGAGATTTGTTGTATTATGTTGACTTTGAAGGTTTGGTATTTTTTTGACTTTAGTTGGTGGTTGGTGGCTCAATTTCAATCCCATATTGGGAAGAGATGAAGTTGGGAGGAGTTTTTGAAGTTATAAATAACTCCTCCCCCTCCTAATCAAAACCATCCCAAAAATTTGATAAAATATTCAAAAGTTGTATACGTATCAAATTTAGTATTCTATTCTTAATAAGAGCAGGCTGCTTAAGTGGTACTCGGAGAAGTAGGCAAAATTGGCCGAACTCCGTTATCAATTTTCGGGTGTATTCTTTACTTATCTCTTTTATTTATTTCGCATTTATAGTATTCAATATTATTTTTTGGGTATATTTGTAGTGTTGTGTTTAATTTATTTGGGTGTATTTATTGTTCGTGTGTGTACACGGGTTTAAGTTGTGATAAATACACCATGCACGTAATTTCTGTCTAGGAGGCCGGGTTTTAAGTGGGACCGTTTGTGACCCCTCCGCCCTTTCCTGAGATCTTACGTGGAATGGTAATACTGTCTTAGGAGACTGTTTGACGGTCTTTCCTGGGTATTACCGAATCAGTTCACTTCACTAGTTGTTTACCTTAGAGGAAAAAATACCCGATTTTCCCAACAGTTTCTTCTGAGCAAGGAATTGTTAAGCCGCCCATTGGATGATTGAATTCAAACTCTTCTTCAGCCATATTCAACAAGCCTTGAAATGAAGGCTGGTTCAAGTATGACACTGGAACAACAAACCTCTTCTTTTCTGTTTTCCCAACATAAACGGCTAAGAACCCTTTTGGTACATTCAAAGATGTTGAATCTGTTTTATTTGCAGCCAGTGAAGATCACCTAAGAATTTGCTTAGAAAGGCCCCCAGGCAAACGAACACCCATTATTCCTTCTTACTGAAAGCTGAAGAAGAGGAAAGTTGAATCAAGGAACAAGTTCTAGATAGTGTTTCTTTAAGGAAAGGTTTTAAGTGCAGAAAACGTCAAATGGCTGGTGTGGTGAGTTGTGATTGCACTTGCGGGTATATATAAACCAATTGGCTTGATAATAATCCTCAAGAGCATAGAGTAAGTGGCTGATAATGGTCTGTAGTCAGACAACTGATAAAGTATCACCTGATGTTGTCTTTCAACCAATCTACACATTTAGGTGAATGAAAGAGTAACCTTCGTTTTTTGTGCTTGATAGTACAAACACAATATGGCCTACAAACAAAGTAGATAGGCCAACTGAGGAGAAATCTATGGCTCTTGAGAATTGCTTGCCCATCTACATATCCATTATCAACAACTAATTAGGTGACGTTTGCATAACCACAACTGGATGATGCTTCCAAGTAACATTTCAACAACCGAACATGCTATAGACAACTAATAGAAATTGTGTACTGAAATGAAAGCAGATCGAAGAACAGACATGTGGGATATTGTATTCAAGCTACAAATCCTGAGGGTAGAAGGGAAAGAACTTGTGAACTAAACATTTACGTGCCTTTGTTTTAAGGAATGGTATCCTTCCTTCACTTGTTTATTAAGTTCCCACTTGCCAAATCGACATGCATCACTGATCACTGTAATAATAGTTCTGGTATGCTCTTTATTATGTCTTGAAAAATTGTCATTAACGACAGTGCTTGAATTCACTTGTCTCAAGCATGCTCATAATTCAGCACAATGTCTTAAAAATCGGACCGGACATTAAACCGGTCGAAGAAAAGGTTTAAGGTTTAGAAGTTCAATCGGTAATAAACCGCTATAAAATCGGTATATAATAAATAAGAAGTAAAACTTATAAGAATAAGTAAAAATAAAATATATTATTGAAATAAAAATACATCGTATAAGTCTAATATAAATATTAAAATAACAATAAAAATTAAAATAATGTGGGAATTGCTTCTGCACTAGGCAATGTTGATACGGTAAGTTCCTACTTTTTGCTGCTTCCTTTGGATATATAGCTTTATCTTCTGGTTGTTTGTTAGTGCTAACTACACTTCTAAATAGTTGTCATCTGTTCCTGTGATTCCAATATATATTTTTGCTGATTTCTCTCAGAGACATTTGTGCTCTACTTCAGCCCGTATGGACAAATTGTGGACTCCATAGTAATGTTAGATTGGCACTCTGGATGGTCACGGGGATTTGGATTCGTAACTTTTGCTGACCCAGCAGTTGCTGATGAGGTTTTAAAAGCAGCAACAGAAAGGAAAGAGGGATTACCTTTTCTTGGAACTTGTTGGGCTATTATTGACATCAAAATACTGCGCTTCCATTGAACTTGCATATGGGGTATGATTATCACCAAGAGCATCCCAATTCAGCATTGACAGTGATCTTTCGTAGCAAGAGAGTATTTTGTCAATTAGGATTTCACGAGTTTCGAGCGAAGACGCTGCGTTGAGGTGGTTTTGAAGCTGTTTCGCTAGCTCCTTCCCTAGGTTTAGCTCACCGATGAGAGTGTTCGTTCCCGATCCATGACCCTTTTCATTTTAGATGATAATGTGGCAAATCCAACTCAACTACGCAGTGGGCTATTAGGAAAGAGTTTGAAATGTGGGCAAAATCCGTCTTTGTGCATAAGAAGGAAGGTTACAGGACTTATTAGCTGAAACAACAACTAGGTATGAACTGAAGGATCATTCGCAAAAACAGAGAAAAAGCTCTGAGAAAAGTAAGTAAGATGGGTCGATCCACAGGTTCTTATATATGGACTACATAAAGAGAATCGGGAAATGTAGAACTTAAAGACAAGAGAGATGACGACGAGGGATTCCGTCTGCCTTTGGGGTCTCGTCGGATTCCGCTCCCTCCTCCTCGGTGTCTTCAACTGCGTTTATAAAACGTGGGTTTGGGGCTCTTGTTTTCAGTTTAAGGATTGGAAGGAAATGGGAGAAAGAAGTGGTGAGACATGGGGATGATGCCCTAGTTCTGTTGGGCAAAGTGGGTGTTGAAGACGCTGGCGTACATAGCGGCCGCTTAAGGGTTGAGAGCAAGAGTTTAAAACCAGACCGGACCGGACCGTTCTGTCTGACCGAAAAAGGTTAAACCGACCGGTTTTTATATAGAGAAGTTAGTAAGTGAAACTGAACCGGATCAATGATCGGTTCAAACCTTTTCCGGTCGGACCAGACGGTCCGAACCGGTTTTTAAAACATTGATTCAGCATTAACTTGGTTATGCATTTATTGTCCGGTCCGACCGGTTTTTAAAACATTGATTCAGCACAACTTGGTTATGCATTTATTAACAACTGCACAAGGTATCAACTGTTTCATTGCCAATCTTAAGCTGGGCCTAAGTTGTTTTTGTTTAGGTATAGAGTCAATGCTGGTTTATAAGATATGTTGTCATGAAGATGATAAGTTGAAAGACATTAACATGTGATGCTTCTATGAGCTATGTCCCAAGCATACTCCAGCAAACTATTGTCTAAGTAAATTTATCTCAAAGATATTTCATCTATATATACCAACATATCGAGTCACTTATAACTCAAGCATTTGCATCCTAGCAATAGCCAGTACAAGAAAGAATACATCTTCAACTTACTTCTTTATCCATTTCTTTCAAACCCAAACATCTGCATATAGGAAATGGGTATCCATTTACCTGTTGCTCTTGCAAAGCAAATTGTTCGATCAGTATCAGCTATTAGCAGAGCATCCTCAATTTCTTCAGATGCACCAAAAGGCTTTTTAGCAGTTTATGTTGGTGAGTCCAAAAAGAAACGTTTTTTGGTACCAATATCCTACCAGTTGGCAAATCCCTTAGGCTTGCAGATTCTTACGAAATAATTGATCAAATATTAGGTCTTAGATAAATTTGATTATGATATTTAGAGTTTGATTTTAATATTATTGTGATAGCCATCAAATAAATTAGATTTTATTCTATGCTAATTTAGATTAGATGTTATCTTAGTTTTAAATTTGAATTAGAAAAAAGTTGTATAAATAGACAAGTTTCTATTCAATAAATACATGGTGTTCTACCACAAAATATTTTCTTCTCTTCTCTTTTATTCACTTATTATGCTTCAGCCCTATAAAAACAACATGGTATCAGAGCCTTTTGTCTTGAGGGACCTGTGAGATGAGTGAAACCAAAACACAAACTTGATTTACAACCTAGAATTACAACAAGAATTACAACCATCTTCAAGCAATGGAGATTGAATTACAACTGTCTCAAGGCGCACCACCAATTTTTGATGGTGAAAACTATCAAGTTTGGGTCATTGAATGAAAGCTCATCTTGATGCTATGGATGTTTGGGAAGCTGTGGAGGAAGACTATGAAGTGCCTCCATTGCCAACAAATCCTACAATGACTCAAATCAAGATGCACAAAGAAAAGAAAAACAAGAAGTCGAAAGCAAAAGCCTGTTTGTTTTCTGCTGTTTCAAACGTTATATTCACAAAAATTATGAATCTAAAGTCGGTAAAGGATATCTGGGATTATCTCAAAAAGGAATACGAAGGCAATGAAAGAACAAAAAACATGCAAGTGCTCAACTTAATCAGAGAATTTGAAATGTTGAAGATGAAAGAGTCAGAAACTATTAAAGAATATTCAGACAAGTTGCTCGGCATAGTAAACAAGGTGAGGTTATTAGGTAAGGATTTTTCCGATGAAAGAATAGTACAAAAAGTTCTTGTAATCTTACCTGAAAAATATGAATCTAAAATTTCTGCATTGGAAGAAGCTAAGGATCTATTAAGCATGTCTTTGGCAGAATCAGTAAATGCACTACAGGCACAAGAACAAAGGAGGATGATGAGAGAAGAAGGAATCGTTGAAGGTGCTCTGCTAGCAAAAGAAAAAAATTCAGGAGGAGACAAAAACAAGAGTTTAAACCAAATCGACAACAACAACAGAAACAACAATGATTCATATCCACCATGCCCATATTGCAAAAAAACAAATCACCCACAAAGAAAATGTTGGTGGAGGCTTGATATCAAATGCAGAAAATATGGACAAATTGGACATATGCAGAAAATTTGCAAGTCACAAAATGAAGAAGCAAAAGCAATACATCAAGATGATGAATTATTTTGACATTAAAGCTCTGCAACTCCTAAGGCAAGGAGGAGTTTGTTGGCAAATCCCTTAGGCTTGCAGATTCTTACGAAATAATTGATCAAAGATTAGGTCTTAGATAAATTTGATTATGATATTTAGAGTTTGATTTTAGAATCAGTTTAGAGATATTATTGTGATAGCCATCAAATAAATTAGATTTTATTCTATGCTGATTTAGATTAGATGTTATCTTAGTTTTGAATTTGAATTAGAGAAAAGCTGTATAAATAGACAAGTTTCTATTCAATAAATACATGGTGTTCTACGATAAAATATTTTCTTCTCTTCTCTTTTATTCACTTATTATGCTTCAGCCCTATAAAAACAACACTACCTAAATCAGCCTGCTTTTCAAGACTTGTTAGTCATGGCAGAAGAGGAGTTTGGATTTGCTCATCCAATGGGTGGTTTAACGATACCCTGCAGAGAAGATAAATTCTTTGATGTTATCTCCAACTTCAGTAGATCATGAGAAAAGGCAATCAAACTAGCTACAGACAATTTTGTATCACAGAAACTGGGCAGTTAATGTATATATTGTATCATTGTAGGATCAAAGAATTTAAGGAAATGACAAGCTACTCTAGAGACATCTCCTGAGCTTTATATTTTTCTTCCATCTTCATTTATTTATTTGAATGTTTTCATATTTCATTACTTTTTCTTTATTTGAATAGAAGATGAACTGAGTACTAAATCTGCTGCTCAGAAGATATGCACCACTTTTGTTTGCTAACCTAGCTATTGCTGCTTCAATAACCTTTACAACTTCTGTTTCTTTCTTTACCATCTTAAGGATATTATTACCTCATCTCAACTTAAACTGTGTCTATCTCCACCAATTTCGTTACAGTATGTTTGCTGGGAACATATGGGTTCTATGGGAAGTGGCATTGCCTCTGGGAACATATGGGTTCTATGGGAAGTGGCATTGCCTTGCTTCATGTGCTCTTCACAAGGCTTTGTCTAGCAGTTTCATAATTTTTATGAGACGTTCATCAAGTTGCCTTTCACTTAATGCATCAAATGGCTCTCCTTGGTTCATATGCAAAAATGCAAAGTCATTCTGTTGTCCACAACTCAGAACACTTGAATTCACCCATACTGTTATTTAGTATACTGACTCTGTTACTCCTTATTTTGAGAAGAAGATTTCATGAGGTATTACTGCTCAATGTTCAAATTCTGTCACAAAATGCATCCAAGTGAAAAGGAGCCTACTTTAGACATCTATAAAACTTCTCTAGGCTTTTATGATATGAATAAAATTGTATATGCATCTTATTGGAAGTCTCACTGTAAGAGACTGGAGCAAACCAAGACCAAAAAATCTTGACAGATCTTCAACAGAAAGCCAAAACTTTCTGTGATCTTAGGGAAGAAGATTAAATGTAAAAGTTATTGGACTCAAGGAAACAGGACATTTTAGCATAGTAATTGAAATTCAGCACCTGATCACTTGCCTGGTGAATATTGAAACACAAAACTATTGGCACCGTTTAGAAGAAAGTGAAAAAGCAGTTTGATTCAATTTCTGACCTCTCCACTCAGACTTCCCATTTTTCCTGACAATTGGTAAGGCTACGGTTCAGTTAATGAGACAGTTGAGTTTCTGCATAGTGGAGCATGCAAACATTTTTGCAGACCAGTATAGGTATAACATCATTTTATTTGTGTAAGAAATTTTTGCTTCTGTACAAGTTATGTTTACAATTGTCATTTCGACCATACAAAATTCAAAATTGCCCGAAGAAGGTAAATATTTTTGTCCTATGATATACTCAAGATAGAGGTGACATGGATGAAAGTTTCTTCTCTGCAAGGAATTGTCAATCCACCCATTGGATGATTGAATTCGAACTCCTCTTCAGCTATACTCAGCAAACTTTGGAAACTAGGCTGGTTCAGATACGAAACTGGAACTACAAATCTCTTCATTTCAGTCTTCCCAACATAAACTGCTAAGAAACCTTTTGGAACTTCCAGAGATGATAAAGTTGTTCTTTTTGCAGGCAGTACAGATCGTCTGAGAACTTGCTTTGCAAGACCACTCAGCAAACGGATACCCATGATTTCTTCTTCGGGTTTCAAAAGCTTTATAAAGCTTGTTACTCGAGGGAACAAAAGCTTAGGAGGACTTGTTTATCAAGGAAAGCTACTAGATAGAATGTGTTGGTGAGATGGTATGTTAAGTTGTGGTTACACTTGCTGGTATATATAGCCAAACTGCTCTGTAAGCAATCCTCAAAAATACAGTGGTTGGCTAACAATTATTTTCTGTCCTATAGTCCAGACATGGCTGTTAGATTATCACATGTTCTTGTCTTTCAATCGAAGGTACAAACAAAGTATGTCCTACAAGGTGGATTAAGAAGGCCAATAGTGGAACAGACTAAGCAACCTTGATGACTTGTCCAACTGCATAATCGACATCCACATATGAACTTGGATGGCCTCTCCATTAGCATATGGTCTAAACAATTGCAAGGTATTTCCAGGTAACATTCCAACCACCGAACATGCTTGTAACAAGTAGAAAACTGGATTCAACTACATATCATGACTGTTGAAGGGAAAGAGTTAGTGGACCAAATCACAAACCATAATAATGATCAAAATGGAATCACTTTTTATTTTGCTATTCTATCCAAGACTCTCTCAGCCATAAGTCTAATTTAAGTGGAATTTCTCAATTCCTTTTCAGATGTATCTGTTGCAAATTCGAATTTGAGTAACAAATTCTCTTTATTCAACCGTTCATACAGCCCCCTTCCACAAGCCGTTACTGAATCAGTGGACCAAATCATAAACATTCCATTTTTCAGTTTTTCACTTCATTTCAACATGCAAATCTGCATCTAACTGATTTGATGCCTTTGTCTAAGGTATATTATCCTTCCCTTGCAGTTCTTTTGGAGATATCCTCAATTATCAAATTGGAATACAGAACTATCCATAGAAACAAAAGATCAGGTATACCAAAATCCTGCAATAGATTTGTAGAATGGAAGAAACTGCAAGTCAATACAAGGATACAAGTAATGAAAGTAGCAACACTTGCTATATTTGATGGTTGAATTGAATTGCATATTCCCAAGATCTTGATGTGTTTGACAACACCAGAAGAGGACCTCCTTATATTAAATTCACATAGCAGTGAATTTACTGAAAGCTAGTGGTTTCTAAAGCTCGCATATAGCTTGACATAGAACCAAAATAAGAATATCTAAAAAGCTTTAGTTTTCTAAGCATATTCTCTTTTTCTACTAAATAGCTTCTATTCCTTCAATTTTGTTAGAATATCTAAAAAGCTTATATCTGCAACGAGGGTTTGTAACCATACACTTGTGTATGACAAATTTTAGTCATTCAGGACTGTGTTTTAATTGACTTGTCTCAAGAATGTCCACATTCTAGGACCACTTGGTTATTCATCTATATCAACAATGACATCAATTATCTAATTTTGATTCGTAATCTTCAGCTGGACCTCTGTTGTCTTCTAATAATAGTTGTGGGGTCATGGTATATGACAGAAATAATATGTAAGTTTATTAAGTCCAAAGACAATATGATGTGATGCATCATGAGCTATGTCCCAAGCAGACTCCAGGAAATGATTCTCCCAGTAAACATCACATTGGTTTATCTACAGGATATATATATACCCGCATACTGGAACACACTCTAACTCACACAGCATCCTAGCGATAGCGAGTACAAGAATCAATTCCTCTAACAAGTCATTATTTGCAATAACAGGAAAGGATGGGATTTGGTTTGCGTGGTGTTCTTGCACATCAAATTGTTCGGTCAGCATTGGCAATTAGCAGAACATCTTTAGATGTACCAAAAGGTTATTTAGCAGTGAAAATTATGTTGGTGAGCATAAAAAGAAGCGACTTTTCGTGCAAGTATCCTACCTGAATCAGCTTGCTTTTAAAGATTTGCTGAGCTTGGCTGAAGAGGAGTTTGGATTTGATCGTCCGGTGGGTGGTTTGACAAAACACTGCAAAGAAGATATGTTCTTGATGTTATCTCCAGCTGCAGTGGAGTATGAGGAAAAGACAATACAGTAGCCACAGACACAATTTTGTATCACAGAAACTGGATAGCCAATGTACTTTATTTTTTTTTAATAGGATCAGATGAAGTTCACCAAATGAGAGAAACGAATTGGATTTTTGCATTCTGCTTTCCATGGTTCTCCTATGTTTATCTATCCATTTTAAGCATTTCTTATCATAATACTGTATCATTTTCTTCCGAATAGTAGAATAACTGTTAGATATACTATGAACAGATCATATATCATAGGATCATCTTATATGCATGGAAAAACAAATAATTACATACTTGAATTATTCGTTGTAGTTCCACCGGTTAGAGAACACCGAACCAAGTTTTTTTCTTCTCACTCTGCAAACTCCAAAAAACGCACTATTTTTTGGGTTCATAACCGTTGCCTTTTATAAGTAGATCATCTGGGAATAACTACCGGTAGTAGTTATTCATTCCAGATGACTATTAAACCCATTTATGGGTGTAAAACGACAACATCTCCCACTCACACATGATGGGTTTAAATTAAAAAAAAACTTGCAGTACTCATACTTGTTCAATAACCAGTGTGACCAGCATACGACGAGAGCACTTTGCCATACATCTATTAGGAGTATATGACATCTCGTTTTAACAAATTGATCCTAGGACTTATGAGTCCTTGAGTAGAAATTGTATGCTATACCCTAGGTCATATCTCGCAGTCGCATTTTCCTTTTTGATCTCATTTAGTTTCTTTAAAGTCATGACTGTATTCAAGTTCTCTCATAAAGAGACGATGGCCATCTATGAATACTTTTCATGCGAGTCAATGAGCTAAATTAAATGACCTTCCTCTGTTCTCAATTCTCTTTTAAATTAAATTTAATTCGCTTTCCTAGAATTATTCCATAAGATCGCATCATTCATGATCTCTCGGCAATAATCTAAAGTAGCAAACCTTAAATTCAATTCTCAAGAATGAAACAAGAGTCATAAGGGTATATGATGAAGTCCTTCTTAATCTCAAGGGTCTCACACAATGTAAGATGAGATCTCGTTACTTACATGAATCCCTTTTTTTTTTGTGGTGGGTTAGTGCACACAGTGCGAGTCATGTCTTACGGTATTTACCCACTTCGTTTGACTTGAACATCTTTTAATCAAAGAAATACCGCATGATGATAGTTCAAACATACTTAATATTTAACTCGAGTTCACTTATCCACTCACAAACTTATTCGTAACTCACATCCGCAACGAAGATGATATAGTGATTAATAAATCACTTTGAACCAATTTCTTCATGCATCTATAGTTTAAGTTTCAAGGCTCTCAATTATCACCTAGATAATAAACTTTAAACATGCCTCATCTCTAGCGACCATAAACACTAGAGGCGATTTCCCGTGTGAGAGGGCCAATCTATAATCTGTCTCATATACTTATGATTCATCTCAAAAAAAAAAATATATATATATATTTGTACATAAAACACATATATTTATGAATCAAATGATACACAATGTATAACCAACATCATACATTATATCCAAACAAGTGACATTAAACTGAGTGAACATATATAGAGAAATGTTTTATTAGTACATTTCAACATCTACGCAGTCCTAGTGACTTTACATGCCCAATAAATACATCTCTAGAAATTGGCTTTGTCATTGGGTCAGCTATAGAAATTAAGCATTTCTTATCATAATACTGTATCATTTTCTTCCGAATAGTAGAATAACTGTCCACCTTTGTTTTGAAAACCGGATCGGACCGGCCGGTCTGACCAGTTCGACCAGTGACCGGTCGGCTATCCGGTCCGGTTCACCCTCTAAAACCAGTTCTCAATTGAACTAGTGAGAACCGGTCAAAACCGATCAATTGATCAGTCGGACCGGTCTGACCATTGGTTCAATAAAATTTTTATTTTTATTTTTTAAATATTATTAATATTATATATAATTAAATATAATTATTGCATAATTATGACGTTACACCGGTTCGACCGGTGGTTGAACCAATCAAACCGGTTACCAGTAAGGTCTCCAGTTCGATGACCGGTCCAGGTTTCAAAACATTGCTATGCACCAAAAATATTGTTCAGAAGATCTCCGCCACTTCCAATAGAACACTCTTAGCAAGCCTAGATATAATGTGACAGACAATGTCTCTGTTTAAAATAGCTTGCTTCCAACCTGAAATGATTCAAGTGCCCCTACTATTATAATTAATTTCTTTGTTCTTAACATGCCTGACATGCTTTAACAAAACAAAAGTTTGGAGCTTTCTTGAGGCTAGCATTATCTCTCTTAACATGGACAAAATGAGTTGTGTGTTCCTGCTTGGATGTCTAGAAATCATTATAGAGCCACATATTGGCTCCTACTGCACCAAGTCTGCTTGCAACTTGTTTATCTGAAAGCAGGTGGGTTCTATAGAGAGTGGCATTGACACACGATTCATGTGCTCTTCAAAAGGCTTTGTCTAGCAGTTTCACAATGCTGCTGTTCTTGGCTCATATAAGGCATCGAAATTCTTTGTCGGGTAAGTTCTGACCCGCAAGAGAAGGCGCAACGATCTGGGAAATTCCTATTGTGCACAACTGAGGATAGGCGACTTATCTTTATATCCTTCTGCTACTGTTCACTCTCAGAGGACAAGAGTTCAGGAGTTACTGCTGCGTATTTCTCCAATTCTATCACAAATTACAAAATCCAACTAATAAGAACCCTACTTATACATCTATAACCATCTTTAGGTTTCTATGATAAGAACAAGAAATCTTTTGTCACTTAGATTAAGTTGAAGTTTCTGACTAGACTAAGAATTCACTTATCTTTGAAATTTCAGAAGCTCATGATCCAAAATCCAACAGCTTTATATAAATAAGATCTATTCTGGTCAAATTGAAAACAACTTCCAAGCAGGTCTCATGGTCACCTTCTCAGTTGTTTAAGTATGTTTCTAATCAAGATACTATGAAATATAAGAACAATCATGGATTGTCTGCAGAATGTAACCAATCCAACAGCCTTTTGGTTCTGCATCTATTCTCATCATTCCTTATCCGATCTAAAGCTTGTGTTGTCCTCTATAGGCCTAACATTTTATTTGTGGGACATGCAGAGTTTCAACATTAAAAGCCATATGTAGACTAACCTTGCGTTTGGTTAGTGTCTGCAGCGAGGTCGACAGACGAGGCGAGACAGAGACGAGTTGGGCGAGGCAGGACATGAGCGAAGACGGTGAGATGTTTGGTTGCGATGGGCGGGATGTAAAATATTGTCCTTGTCACGAGGACGAAAATGTGTTTGGTTGCGAGGGACGAACAAAAGCAGTGTTAATGACAAAATGCCCTTCAAAGTATAATAAGAAGAGTTGTTGTAATTCATTTATTATTTTATCATTGTATAATTATTTACATTACAATATTTAATTATGGTATTACCCACTTGTAGTGTAATAAAATTTATAATTATTCAAATTTATCAAATTTGAATTATTATTATTATTATTATTATTAGTATTATTATTATTATTATACCTATTATGACTTCTATTTGTTAATCTTATTAATTTTAATTGCTCATTTGTTTAACAAAATTAGTTATGTTATTATAAGTAATATTATTATTGTGATTAATTATTGTTATTATTAGTGAGATTTTTCTAAATTATGTAATCAAATAACAAGAATAATTATTAGTATTAATGCAACGTTATTATTTGTTAGTATGAGTTTATAAAAATTAAACTAATTATTAATAGTTAGTAATTAAACGCAATTACGGATTCGTCTTCTTATTATGATTATAATAATAAACATTAGTTAGGACAAACAAATTACATAAAACATCGAACATTAATAATAGGTTCAAATAAGTTTGACAACCAAGAAATTCAAATACATAATAATTTACATAAATTTAGCTAGAATCTCCTTAATGATGAATCCCAAATGACCCCAACAAAGAATTAGTAACAAGTCACGAGTACATGCCATTTGTTCCTCCAATGTTGCAATTGCGATTGGTTGTTCAGTTGGGACAATCTGCGATTGAACCGACGTTGTTGGCGGTGATGGTGGGAAGCGCAGTTTCTTTGAGTGCATTGGTAGGTTCGATGGGGGTAGGCTGAATTTGGTTGTTTGGACGACTGCGCACATGTTGATCCCTGGTATAAGCAGTTTCCGCTTCTTCCAAGGTCCGATACCCCTTAAATCTAGCGTTTGGGAAGCCCTGAGTTTGCAATCTCACGTCGTCCCAATTAGTGAATATTCCTACTTGTCGCCCAACGAAGACAACATAATAGCTGTATCTGGCCATAGTGATGTACCTGCCAATGTAAAATATGACAACCATTCATGAACGTACTGAAACATGTATCCATTGAAATAATGTTAAACCCAACCATTGAGCATTGACAGAAATGCTAACAACCATAGTCACAACTATATCATCTCATCAATAGACATCACCATGTACGAAAACAAATAAATTAAGTTTGACGGATGGTAAGCATCATACATGTCCATATAATCGAAACAAATTAACATACAAATATAAGGTCATTTGTCATAAAGTCAGAATTGATCACGTAAGAGCCTCCGCACATAGGCCTTCTTTTGTTTAGCTTTCAACCCCCAGAAAAGAGTCCCAGCATGAGCATTTCTCGCGAAGATCATTGTTGTCGTAACAATGTCTTCAGTGGAGAAACCTAACCGCTCAAGCTCGTCACCAAGCCGGGAATTTATGCTCGGGATTTTGTTCTTTGAATTTGCTGTTCGGAGGTTGCGATTTCGATTCATGGCTTCGCGAATGAGCTCCGCACTCCTTACCTTTGGATTATTGATGCACGGCAAGTGTTGTAGCAAGGTGTTCCAACAGTGCATTGTCCCTCACCTTCCGTTTCTTGGAAGGTTGTTGGGCCGTCTGCGTTGGAAGAAGAGGCGCGGACCCACCAACACGGATGGTTGTTGTTGGCGTGTGAGTGTCTGCTAGTCTGCTTCACTCAATGGGGAACCATGAAAGGTGAAGCTTCCTTCACCACCTTCATTTTCTTCCGCATCAAACCGAACCTCGGCATCTTCCGGATCTTGAGATGTTGCACGGTGGCTCTATCCTTCCCAAATAATCGACTCAAGTCTACGGACAATGGAAACGACTTCCCGGGGTATAATGCCGAGTAGGGTGGCTCTGCATAAATTTTAAATATAATGTTAGCATGATAACCAAAATATAATCATCATGAGTATACAAACATCTTACCTCATCCATTCGTCAATGACTTGCTTGCTTTCTACATCGACGCATTGGTTGCTTCGTTCCACCCAAAGCCACTTTGCATTGCAACATGTCATACTGTCTGAAATTTTCCTTAAGCCTCTTATGCTTATTTTGGATATGTCTCTTCTCGATTGCACACCCAGAAACTTCTCAACCATCTTTCTAGCAATCGCTTGAAAGTCCTGTGCTTAAATTAGCCATTATCGGTTCTCGGCCATCAACAACCGCCTCTTCCAACAAGGTAACGAATGTGTCTGTTTCATCGTCTGTCCAAACCCGTGACATTGTACCTAACCCATACAATGTCATACCCCAAACCATGACAGTAACCAAAGTAAACGACACATGTAATTTGTGTAGGTTGAAATAAGGCAACATTTAAGTAAACGAAACATGTAATTAAGAACAAACGCAGGAAACAATATGAACACAAACCCCATCTAATATAAAGTACACAGGTTTAATGGTTTCTTCTCCATTCAGCAAACATGTTGTTTGCTAAATCATCTCTCCATTGAGTCCATGCATTACTTGGTTCAACACGATCGAGAAATTCAGGCAATGCTCTATCTTCCCCAATTGGCATATCCTCATCTTCAAGAGAAGTGTGCTCGAGTGGATCAACATTCATATGCAACCTAATAAAATTGTGCGAGAATAAAGATGCCGAATGATGTGCACATGAGGTGGTGGATTATAGAAAGAGGATTTCTAAGGATTTTCCATCTTTTTTCAAGACGCCAAATGCACGTTCAATCACATTTCGGCGGTGAGTGTCTCTTATTATAAAGCTCATGAGGATTGCGTGGTGCCCTTCCATCTCTTACCCACTCTTGGATATGGTATCTTGTGCCTCTATAAGGTGCAAGAAAACCAGGACCATTGGTATAACCAGCATCTACTAAGTAGTAATTTCCTATAAGCAATAAACACAATCACTTAATGGTTCTGTAATCAACATTCCAAAAAACACATTGCTAATTTCTAACCATTCCATTCGACATACCCGTGGAACTTGAAGTCCATGTGGCCTACTCACAAAGATCATGGAGAACCCGTGAATCGAAATTGAACCCTCCCGACCAATGAGGACATAAACAAAGTTTAAGTCCTTATTACACACTCCTAAAACATTAGTGCATATTCTCCTTTCCTTCCTCTGTATCTGGGTTTGTCTACTTTTGGTACTATTATATCTAAATAAGTCCCATCTAGAGCACCCAGGCAACCCTATGTTTTCAATTGCAAACACCAAAAAGTCTTATTAAATTATGTCATAAAGTTAAATGACACAATGCACTGTGGAAACATAAGTTAACTAACCTTAAACCATTTCCATCTATGGTCTGTGCAGTCCTCTGGGATTGGTATGGGCTTGACAAGCAACAGTTGTCGAAGCCTGATTACAGCTCTTAACACACTATGGAAGGCTCTACTTATTTTTCTCCTGACCTCATAAACCGAACTTGTAATACTCTATTAGATTCGTTTTGTGCTAATATTCTTAGGAAGATTAAAACCTTTTCCTCAATGGGCACATGGCCATTATCCTCAACCTACCATGGCCTCAAGCATTTGACATAACAATGTAAATGCATTATTGTCCATCCTTATATCCCATCGACTATTCCTATCACCCTCATGCAAAATCCGATTTATATTGGCTTGTCTCGTTAGGTACAGTTAATGCCGTAGAACTCGAGCATTTTCACTTCTACGACGACTGTTAGGTGTATACATACAAGCATAACAACATTAACATTCTCAACACATTCAATTGCCCATTCCAAAACTCATACAAAGCCAAACACTGGAACATATGATCATGATCCATTAAGCCCAAATTTGTAACAACAACTATCTGCGCAGAGAAATGAATATAATGATCATCCACTACATTTATATGTATGTATACAATACCTACATTTGTAAATATGTACAGAATAGTAAGCATTGCATGCCATCTTGACAGATATGTATCCATTCAGCTATGTATACATTCAGCTATGTATCCATTCGCTATGTATCCATTGTATTTATCAGATACATTCTCATTACACTTCAATACAATTGCAAATATAAGCACTTACCACATTCAGCTATGTATACACAACAAACACAAAGAAGGTTTGAATTGCCAAAGTTAGCTAAAGAAGGATGAAGTAAAACCAATAAGTGTAGATTGACAAGACATATATAAATGGTAAAAGTCGGTTATGAATCATATGAATCATTTCTGCAAAATCCGATTATGAATGTCTTCATATTTTCTATCCGAAGATGGAGCTAGTGCATTTAAATGCAAATGGAAACTTACTAACAACTTGCACTTCTATCCTTAGTAACTTATACAAATCTTTCAGACAATTTATTTGGCATGGCAGTAGCCCTTCAAGCACAACCCCTAACATTAGATGAAAGTTCTTTTTGCAGCCTAAACAACCTGCTGATTTGGGTATTATCTCATTGAGGAGAATTGACAAGATCTTACTTGCTAAGAAATTATGAACTACACTATCTCTTCTTTCCCTTGGTATAAACTAATTTAGGATTTGCATATCTTGCCTTCTCACTTATTCATTATGTGGTATATTGAAATTTTACATACCTGATCCTCTTATGTTTATCAAAACCATTAAAACTTTATGAAAGCCTAAACCACCTTTTCTTTGCATGCAAATTTTCCACATGCCTATGGATTCAACTTTTGAGCATTTTCAATCTATACACTTCTACTAACGGGCAATTGAATATGAAGGTCAGTATAAGAAGGACTTACCACTTTGAGAAGAAGTCTTCAAATGTAAGTTCCCGAATGCAAGAAGATTGCTGCCGAAATAATGCAAGTACCACACCCTGTACATGAAACATTAATCTCATTGATTACTTCACTCAACATCAATAAAGATATATAATTGCAAAAGTAGTTAACTAATCATACCATGCAAGGCCAGATAGGAAAAAGGAACTAAAGTAATTCCCATTTTTGTAAACATAGGAAGAAGGAACTAAAGAAAATCATGAAGTAAAAAAAACCAAATTAGGGGCTGGTCTAGTGAAAGGAGGTGGTCAATTAAGATGCAATTGATAGTTACCATGACAACCTCTAAAATATATCAGCAGTGCAATGTTTGTTTCTGACCGATTAGAGTTATTTACAGGGTTACTTCAATTAAGCCAACATTCCTACAGATTTGAGCATCAGAAATTTAAGTTTAAAAGATGTTCATTACGGGCTTTAGGAAAACAGAACACCTCAATAATCTGATTCTTACATTAAAATGTGTTGGAGAAAGAAGAAAAAGATAACATATCAACAACATTTTGTTAAAAGCAGCACTTTTGCTAACTCTCCTATGAATCAGAAACAAAATAAACCATTGAGACACTCTTAACACACTCCAATACATGTTAGCTTATCCTAATAAAACAACATCAAAAAAATAGCACAAATATTAAAACCTCGTAGTTAGCTTATTAAAACCTAGTAGTTAGCTTATCCTAATAAAACAACATCAACAAAAAGAGCATCAATTTCCCCTCTCAAACTCAATTATGCACCAAAGAAATAAAACATGGGTATTCTAATAATTCCAGCATTGCACATGGGAAGAAGTTCTTCAGACATATATACAAAATGCAGCAGGAATCATATCCTTAGGGAAAAGATGATATAGTTATTTTACAAAGACAATATGACAAATATCTTGTCTGTCTTATCAACTCTATTAGTAGACAGCCAATATCAGCAGAATCAAGAATCAAGAATGAATATTAAGGATGAAGAAAACTGAAAACATTTTAATATATGACACCCTGCAGGCAAAACTTCGCAAAAGAGAATAAATGGCTGGCACTAGACCATTCAATACAAAGCCTAATAAACAACCTACGCAGCTGTCATGCATGAACCAATATTTGACTAAATCCTCACAAAGGTCTGTCATACAGAACACGGTAAATTGAATACAGAAATACATGTAATTCAAAAAACTAAACTTTCCTCTACAAAGAAAGTATCATAGTTTAGAGAGATGTTCAAATCATATCAAATTCTCGAAATGAACATGATTCCATTTTACTGCCTAAGATAGATGATGAGAATGAGACCGCAGGAAAAGGAAGGAAGAGCGACTGGCTTGTTCAACATTTGACGTGAAGAAAAAGGGGGGAGACTTATGGGAAAGGAATACCAAAGACCTTAATAATCCAAATTATTTCAAAGTTTGCTTCAATCTGTTGAGGTCTTAACTCTTGCAAAAATGGCAATAATCAGATACCAAATTCATGACATATAGGACTCTCATTCATCATAAGCATATGAACTAGGAAGCTTAGTTGATCTTTGTGAGTGGAAGAGATGGAAGCAACTACAATTATTAGTAATAAGCACTATATCCATACGCTTGACCTAAACTCTTACAAACTCCTACACAAATGCCAATAACAAAAGAAGTGAACGGAGAAACAGAAGGGAAAACAAATTTCAGGTAAGGATTTGTAAATGCGACTGGTTTCGGTTGAAACAGAGCATCAACCCGTAAACTTCTGTCGACCAAACCTAAACCTAACCAACGCATCCAAGTAAATCCAAACATCAGAGACAGGGAAGACACTATATGGACGGCCGAAATGGGTTGGCATTGTTGGAGTAAAGAAGATCTTGGTTGATTCAGAAATAATCAAACCAAAGAAGAGTGTCGGAGAGAAACACGAAAGACAGGGAAGACATTGGAGCGAGAACAAGTTCACATGAACAGCGACGACGGAACCAAACAAGGGAAGAGGGATGAAGCATGGAAACCATTACCTGCTGCATCTGTGAAGCCCAGCGAAGAAGGACGGAGAGGTGTGAAGCGCGGTGAAGGACGGAGAGTTGCGAGATAGTATCGCTTGCAACTCCAAAACGATAGGGTTTTGGAGTTTAATTCAGGGTATTTCGGGCATTTCACGTTCTTGTCCTTAGGGTTGCCGTCAGCGTACCATGGTTTTACATTGGACGAAATTTTTAGTCCAATGTCCCTTGAAGACAGATGAGTTAAGGACGAGACGACAACCAAACATTGGCACGGACAAGATTTATATGTCCTTGTCCTCTGTCCTCACCTCCGCGGACGCCAACCAAACGCTGGGTAAGACTTCTCTGTCTCCTTTACTTCGTTCTTGTTCAAAGACAATAGCATGTGATGACTTCTCGTGGTTGTCTCAAGCCGACCCATAAGTACTATTTGTGGCCATTGATGACTTTTGGCTTGTGTTACCCTCAGTATATATTGACAGGCTTAGTTTCAGAACCATCACAACCCAAGTCTTGGGATTCTCAACTAATACATTTCCTTAACCAGCAAACCTGTTAACATTATTTCCATTGATTCACTCACTTAAAGCAATTCAACCAAGTAACAATGGCTATTCGTTTGCCTGTTGTTCTTTCCAAACAAGGCCTCCGCCGATCTTTTTTGGGAAGTAAATCTACTCCAAGATGTTTAGATGTACCTAAAGGTTTCTTGGCAGTTTTTGTTGGGGAAACTGAGAAGAAAAGATTTGTGGTTCCAGTATCCTACTTGAACCACCCTGCATTTCAAGATTTACTCAGGAGAGCTGAAGAGGAGTTTGGTTTTGATCATCCAGTGGGTGGTTTGACAATTCCTTGCAGTGAAGAGATATTCATCAATGTCACTTCTAGCTTGAGTAGGTGATGAACAAATGGACAAAACTAATCCCATACCATAATTTTGTACAATACAAACTGAAAGTTCAATGTAATTTCATTTTCAATCTGCATAAATGTAAATTAGTGATTTTTCATTTCTTCAATGTTACTGCAATGTTTCAAAAGATTCAATATATTGACAGACGGAATTCTTTCATTTTCAAAATCTGAAGATCTTTTGTTTCATTGTCGGAAAGAGGGAATTCCTTCAAATGAGCAATTTCCATTCAATTGTGATTTAAATCAATCTTAATTCTCAACTCTGGGTAAACTTGATATTAGATAATACGAGTAATCAACTACTTAGAACAGCCTAACAGTATGTTTTTTTCTCCTTCTTTACTTGAAATGATCTTCCATGTAAGTTGATAGCTTCATCCCTTCGTTTCATCTGTCCAAATGGCAATTTGTTTTTTTAATGGAACAGTTCACAAGGAAAACTTTCCGACTTTCTTCTCATAATTTTATCATCGAGAAGATTAAAATGTCATTTGATTGTTCTGGAATCTGGATTTAGATCTTGGACTTCAACTTGTTCTTCAAAAGCTGAGTGTTCAAGCATATAGTGGCATTCCTGAAAGCTACAAGCTTCAAATGCTGTTGACAGGCATGCTATGATAACAAAATGTTGCAAACAAAGCTGCCCAGAAAATTAGCTATCCAGAAATTTGTGAAATGTGCAAGCTGTCCATTTCGCTGGAAATGCAACACCTAGGTTGTTCGGTGACGTTCCAGCACCTTGAGACAGCACGGTAACGACATCAACACGGAAAATTGCTAGTGAACATTGCCAACAGATAGACTGAAAGCTGAGAAAAACACAACTCAAACACTTAGCACCTTGGTAGCTTTGAACTTTGTCCAAATTTGTATGGAAAAATTTGGACAAATCAACTATTTTTTGTTGTTATCTAGTAACCCGTTTTAGACAGATTTGCAGGATTCATGCCGTTGAGTATAAAGCAGTCTATTCTAAACTTTGTAAGTACTTATTGTACATCAATGAAGTCTCATTATATTATATTCCATGGTAGTGTTTACTCCTCAAAATTTCCTCGACAGAAATGTCCATAACGTTTAGCTTGATGCAAATTAGTAGACATAGGACTTACATCTTGCCCAACCTCAACTAGACCCTGTAACAGAAGGGACATGCTCTAACCCAGATCCCACTTCGATGGAAGAAAGCAACATGTCAGGTTTGTATGATGTAACAAACACATACATCTTAATGGAGTTCTTAAGAAATTTGGTAATAACGCTTCACATCCTTACCAACAATACCATACTTGATGTCTGGTGCATGTTCTGTTTTCTGCTAACATCATGATAACAATTTATTTCTATGCTAGATTAGTTAGAGTTGGCATTTCGGCTGAACCGCCTCGAGGGTGTGGCGATAGTTGAGCGAGGCGATTTTAGTTAGGTCCGAGTTGATTAATCTAAGCCTCTTGTAGAAGCACAGGAAGCGTGGGAGTTTTGCGTAGATGGAGCTAGTTGGGCGCCGATGATGAGTCGTTAACTTGGCACCTTTTGTGGGGTGGTCTTGTGGGTTAGTACTCGAGAAAGGTGTCTTGCGTTTAAGCCGCTTCACGGGTTTCCTCGAATCCAAAAAAAATAAAAATAAAATTTCAACCAAGTCCCATTCTAGCCCGACTCAAGGTCAATAGAAAAGGTTCGAGCTGACCGAGTCTCAGGCTCTAACTAGGGCTTTACAGCTCGGTCAACCAAGAAAAAAACTATGCTGTTTCGTTTAGTCTGAAACCTAACTAAACTTTGGCCTTTGGGGCTTCTCCGACCCCGATCAAGCTTCAAGCTGACTGTGTCGGGCTCGACTTACTTGTCATCATCCATAAAGTTAGTCTCTTACATGGTAGACTCATTTTAGTTTGGCTAATGTGTGGTAGCTAACTTGCAAACTCATTCACTACCAAAACTGTCATGGTCAGTTGAGGAGACAGATCCATGTGATGATTCAGCTGTCTTTGTCTCCGTGTAAATCCTAGTAGGAGGTTCACATAAGGTTTTCCACAAATTCTATATATACACATATGGATCACTACACAAGCCTGCAACTTCAATTCAAGTACACACATTCACTATCCACAAAGCTAATCTCTCCTCTATTCAAGTTCACTGCAGTTTTCTTCATCTTCCTGACGTGTAAAATAATGGCTATTCGTTTTCCAAGAATTCTGAATGCCAAGCATATCCTTCGCAGGTCAAATCTGCTTGGAAACCAATTATCTTCAGTAATTCCCGATGTTCCGAAAGGCTGTTTTGCTGTCTATGTTGGAGAGAATCAAAAGAAGAGGTTCGTAGTTCCAATATCATTCTTGAATCAACCTTCATTCCAAGAATTACTCAGAAGGGCTGAGGAAGAATTCGGTTTCGATCATCCCATGGGTGGTCTTACTCTTCCCTGCAGAGAAGACATCTTTGTTAGCATCATCTCAGGCTCAAGTTCAACATAGTCTTTAATCAGTAGAAACAGTTTTGTAAACACATAAGCAACTAACACAACTTATTGTAACTGCCTCACAATTTGTTCATCAATCAAATTGAAGAATAATTTGTTGCAATTTTTTGCTTCCTTTTCCCATTATCAGTTATTTCCATAACCTCTTATTTGCATTTTAACTGGATACTCTGCAACTACAAGAGAAACTATTGAATGAATCAGTAACTTAAACCACAATATATACATTATGTTGTATGTGTGGAAGGTTGTGAATCATGGCTGTCATATTGCAGAAAGTCTCAAGACTAGGTTTCAATGAAGTTAGATGTGAAATATCATGTGGGTAGTGAGTATTAGACTTTCATATCAAAAAGAAGAGAAAAGGTGAAAGTTTCTACAAGTCCAAGGAAAAGATTACTTATCAACTTTCTAACTAGCTATTTTCCAGGCAAGTGATTATCTTAAACTCCGAATTGGATTTGTTGTGGACCAGTATCCTGATTAGTATAGGCAAATGATGATGTATTTATCCTATTCAATAATGAAGGTAATCGTGACTAGTTCATGAAGCTTGCAAAGGTATAATCTTGTTCATGCCAAGCACTAATATCAATGGATTAATCTCTATGACGTTGATGTGTTGTACTAAACAGGTAAAGATCTTTTCTGATACTCTCACAGTTTCCATTCATGAACAGTTTCACTTCCACAGCTGGATTATGTTATGTTGCTTCTGAATTCTGCCTCCACTGGAGTCCATGAATAGGCTGTCCCAAAGTGTCCCTAATCAAGAAGGCACTTAATTTTAGTTCACACGCTAAATGTCCCCACCACTTATGTCCCCACCATTTACATGAACTTTGAGCTCACCTGTCAATTTTCAATCTTTAGCAGGTTCTGAATGGAAGCAAGAATCCTCTTGAGTCCTTACATTTTCAGTTGTTGGAAGACAAGACCATGTGATACCCTCATGGAATGTTTCAAGCAGACCACAGCCAAATGATTCTTGGTCACTTACTCCAAACTCTAATTAACTCTCGTCACATAGTTTCATCTATATGTACAATGCTTGGACAGAATACTCACTCCAAGTCATCACATTCTCAAGCATTTGCTTTTCCTGCAGCAGAAAGCCATCAGAATTTCCATTCTTGTGAACCTTCTTTTACTCTACTTGCACCAAGACAAGATGGCTATTCGCCTTCCTGGAGTTCTTGCGAAACAAGGTCTTCGACGATCCTTGTCTGGAAACAAATCTTCCTCAAAATGTTTATCTGTGCCTAAAGGTTTCGTAGCTGTTTATGTTGGGGAAGCTGAGAAGAAAAGATTCATAATTCCAGTTTCATACTTGAACCACTCTTCATTTCAAGATTTACTCAGTAGAGCTGAAGAGGAATTTGGTTTTGATCATCCAATGGGCGGTTTGACTATTCCCTGTGATGAAGATACTTTCCTTGACGTCACTCGTAGCTTGAGAAGATCATAAGAGAATGAAACTAGCCCCACAAGGCAATTTTTTAGAGCTAGAACTGCCAATTCATTGTACATACTTTGACATCAATACTAAATGAAAATTGTTCCTTTGCTTAAATTTTTGCTCCGCTTCTAACACACACATTGAAGTTGATAGTTAGAGCTTTACATTATCTTATATGTATCTGTTACTCACAGTCAATCAGTTGACCATGTGAATATCATAAACAGAATCATGCCACCACTTATCTGATGGTTGATTTCAGATAAGCTGGCAATTAACTGAATAATTTCCTCTTTAACTTCATCACTGAAACTAGCTATTTATTTATGGAGAAAAACAGTTGAGACAGGTATTTTGAAGCCTTCTTTAAACCAAATTCCAGTGTTAGATCTTCCCATGAGAGGAATTCTCTCTGCAATTTAGTGAAAGATGGAGGATGTCTCATTTTGACAATTCAAGAGATATCTGCACAAATGTTGATTACTATTTGTCAGAAAATGAACTCTGAAACAAAAAAAGAGAGAGATTGTTAGGAACCTCTAGCTTAATAAGCTAGAGACTAGTATATTATTGATAGTAAACCGGTGGTAACACTGCTATTATAAGAGGATCCGAAGATCACTCACTAACCAGAGCAATGGCTGCTCCTCAGGGAAAGAATTTCTTCTTTCTCTGTCACAATATTCTTCTCACTTTTCTGAATGACCCTACTCTCTCCCTGCCCCCCTACTTAGCTAACCACCCGTACATTCTGTTATTCCCCATCCATGTGCCACATTCCTAACTAACTTGTGCAGCGTTGTCCACATCATCATTGGCCACATCATTATCATTGCCCACAGCCCCCTCTCTTTTCGTCTTGCCATATCCTAGGTTTGTTGACAGTACTAATCCGAACATTGCCCCCTCCTAGAAGATCAGCCTTGTCCTCAAGGCTGAAATGAGGAAATTGACTCCGAAGAACACTTTCATCTTCCCAAGTAGCATTCTCTATAGACTTGCCCTTCCACTGAACCAACCACTGCCCAATTGAGTGAACCCCCTTCTGTAAACTTGCCAGTAACCCGTGTAAGGGTGCTGGACTTTGGTCCCCTCCTCTACTATTTTGCTGCACGGCTTTATTGTCAACTTTGCCACACAACTTGATCATCTGACCATCATGTTGAAACTGCGTTGTCATTTCCTTCCAATCTACTATGACTTTCCCTAAGGTCTTCAGCCAAGCAACCCCCAATATGACTTCCATTCCCTCCAAATCCAGCATATACGCCTCCACCTTTAAATCCAAATTCCTCAGCTGAATAGGAACCCCGATACACCTTCCTTTTGTCATCACCTTGTGACCATCACCCAAACTGATTCCCAAAGTTCTGGTAAGCACGGTCATCAAACCCAAACCAGTAGCCAATTCGGGGGAGATGAAGTTGTGGCTAGCCCCACTATCCACTAATACCACAATAGGAACCCCGAAAATTTTTCCCTCCAGCCTCATGGTTTTGGTTTCAGACGTCGGAACATTGTATACTCCGAAAACTCTCATAACCCGACACTCCAACGCCACATCGTCCCCTTCGTCTTCTTCCTCCATCTCAACTGCAACTATTTCCCCTCCCTCATTTAGAGTCTCATTTTCGTCCAATACCAACAACCGAAGTTGTCTTTCGGCGCACTGATGTAAGGGATGAAAACGTTCCCCACACCGAAAACACAGACCTTTTGCCTTGCGGTCCATAAGCTCTTGGTAAGAGATATGGCGCAACCCTCGGTTTTTCTCAGCTGGTGGCCTCCTGTCAGCGTCGACCCTCCCCACCTGCGACGCCAGAGTTGTTTGAATCGAAGTCTGGGCGTTAGGGCGATACCCAGGATCGTCGCGGGTGCGACCTGCTCCGTATTCCCCTCCCACCTGCGCTCGACCCATGGAGCCGGAGAGACTCGGGCCCAGTCGACTCGGGTTGGCCCGAAAAAGGGTCTGGTTCTTAAATCCATCTTCCCGACGTTGACCCCATGGACGATATCGCAATCTCCACCCTTCCTCACCGCACACTTCCTCTTCCACCGCTCTGGCGATTTTCATCAATTGGTACCGATTTTCCGGGTTGAAGGTGCGCACCCTCCTCCTGATATTTGATCTCAGCCCACTCATAAAGTACCCCATGAACTGTTCTTCCGGAAGTCGACCGACTTGAGATGAGACGAATTCAAAGGCTTCAATGTATTCATCCACGGTTTCGGTTTGTCGAAGATCGGAGAGTTCCTCATAAGGGTTCTCAAACCTCCTTCCTCCATAACGATCAATCAACGCTTTCTTAAAGGTCTCCCAACTCAAAGCTGTCTCCGTCTCTCGTAAAAGGTTAAACCAGTGGATAGTTGAGCCCTCCATGCTTAAGAGGGCGAGTTTGATCTTTACTTCCTCCGAAGTATGGTGGACCTCGAAGTATACTTCTGCTCTGGTTATCCATCCGACGGGGTCAGACCCATCGAACATGGGTAGCTCCACTTTTCGTACCGACGTCCTGTACTCGTCCATGTCCGCAGAAGACTCCCCAAGTGGTCTGGAATGCTGCGGAAATTGATTGTTTCGATCTCCCAGCGGCGTTTGCTCATTCCTTACTGTATCGCTCCCCTGGCCTTCCTCGGGTCTCTTACCCATAATCTTGTTCATCTCCAGCAGTAGTGCTCGTTGCATTTCCCCCATCGCCATCCGCATGGACGACTGGATTTCTTCCATCCCAGCCTCCAAATGCGCCATACGGGATTCCAACGTCTCCACACTATCGTTCATTTTGGGTGGCATCCAGGTGAGTTACAACTTCTCAAACCTCCACAGAAACTGATCCTCTCTCCCGGGGTTGGGAAATCCGGCAGGTCGGACCAATGTTAGGAACCTCTAGCTTAATAAGCTAGAGACTAGTATATTATTGATAGCAAACCAGTGGTAACACTGCTATTACAAGAGGATCCGAAGATCACTCACTAACCAGAGCAATGGCTGCTCCTCAGGGAAAGAATTTCTTCTTTCTCTGTCACAATATTCTTCTCACTTTTCTGAATGACCCTACTCTCTCCCTGCCCCCCTACTTAGCTAACCACCCGTACATTCTGTTATTCCCCATCCATGTGCCACATTCCTAACTAACTTGTGCAGCGTTGTCCACATCATCATTGCCCACATCATTATCATTGCCCACAGCCCCCCTCTCTTTTTCGTCTTGCCATATCCTAGGTTTGTTGACAATACTAATCCTAACTGAGATCCTACCTTTAATGTACAAACTCTAACAGAAGAAATAAATGTCAAATCTTGACAGAAGAACTGCAGAATGGAACTGTTTAGATTCCCTACTTCTCCTATGAATAGGGTAATTCAATCTCTAGTCCTTTTTCATATTTTTATCTTGCAGTTTCCTTGGAACAATGAATTCTATGATCCACGAATCATGTAATAACAGGTCTTCAAAACTTGCAAATCAGTAAATGCTTATTCAATCTTGTTTAGACAAAACACTGAAGTTTAGTTGTATAAGAACAAAACTTGTAAGAAAAAGGACCTTTTTACCAGTAATGCACTGAAATAAGGTACAGAACTGTTAAGCAGTCCTTTTTTCTTACAAGTTCTGTTCTTAGACCACTAAACTTTACAGCTGGATTCTCGTATCTTGCTTGTACATTCTTTTTTTTTTGTGATTCAATTAGTAGGTTGTCCCAGTATGTCCCCCTAATCAAGCAATCACTTAGTTTTGAATCCTTATCTGGTCCTCCATAGGTTTAATTTCTTCTGCTGTAGGACATGTTATAGAACACATGAACACCATTGAAAGAAGTTAAGAGTCCTCTCAATCTTTATACTGTTGCAATATGAACTGGATCTGACAATGCCATGTGAAATCCTCAAGAACTATGTCTCAAACAGGCCCCAGCCGGGTGATTCTTGGCCACTAACCACAGAACCTACATGATCTACATTGCACAACTTCACCTATATATACATGTTTGGCTCACAAACAGCTCACTCCAAATCCTGAAGATCTCAAACAATTTGTTTTTCCTTGAGCAGTAAACAACTATCAAAGCACTTTTCTTCTGAACCTTCCAACACTTCTAAGATGGCTATTCGTTTGCCTGGTGTTCTTGCTAAACAAGGTCTCCGACGATCGTTATCTAGAAACAAATTTGCTTCAAGATGCTTAGATGTATCTAAAGGTTTCCTGGCTGTTTATGTTGGAGAAGCTGAGAAGAAGAGATTTGTGGTTCCAGTAGCATACTTGAACCAACCTGCATTCCAAGATTTGTCAGCAGAGCTGAAGAGGAGTTCGGTTTTGATCATCCAACTGGCGGTTTGACAATTCCCTGCAGTGAAGATTGTTTCCTTGATGTCACTTCTAGATTGAGTAGATCATAAGATATTGAAAACCATCCCCACAGGGAAAATTTTGTAGAGCTTGAAACTGTTAATTCAATGTATATACTTAAAAATGAATACAAATGAGAAGAGTTTCTTCACTTCAATTTTGTTTGATATGTTCTCAGAATAGTTGCAGTTTGATAAAGAAACAAAATCTGGTTCAGTTTTTCAGGAAATGGGCTATGGGAAAAAAAAAAATCTATCTTTAATGTATAAAATTGAAGACACTTGGTTTGATATAACAGAAAAGTTCATCTCACATTTAATGGATGTGTCTTTTACCACACTGATCCACAAGCCAAGCATACCTGACCTGATCACCAGAAGAAACCAAATTTATGCATTGTTTACCCTCCCAATGAACTCTCCTGCTTAACTTGATTGATGTATTCCTATAAAGCAATGTCGGAGGTAGTTCCGATTTAAACTCCGATGCTTAAGTTAGTTTATGTTTTTCTAGATAAAACAGTTGAGAGTGAAATGTTGTTTTGCTTGTTCATCTCCTTCTTTTCCTTCTTTCTTATAGTCACTCTCACATGTGTCTAGGTCAGGGACACTGCATGTCACTGAAGACTGAGGCCTGAGCTTCTCAACTATTATCGACGATCTGTCAAAAGACTCAGGATACTTACTGAGGTCTCACTGTCACTGTCAACATCTCTAAATCAAGCAAGTTGGTCCTCCGCGTATATTTCTCTTTAAACTGCCTTGGATAATGCTTGCCAACAAACTTACAAGTTCAATTAATGGAAGACATAACCATGTGACCAGTTCTGATGTACATATGTACCTACCTTAATCACTCACCATAACGAATCCAAAATTCAGAATTGCCTCGTATCATCTCATACCATACTTGGTTGTCTCAAGCATGTCTCCATATGCAACTAAGTTTTCAGGCCATAGACTAATTGTCTATAACATGTTTCTAATCCAATCCAACTGTGCTTTTCCATAGTTTTGCTGGTCCGTCATTTCATGGACTTGAACTTGTGGGGCATCTTCTTGTTGAAGGTGTAAATTCAGTGTTTTTTAAATAGTTAGAAGACAGGACCATGTGGAACTTCATGACGTGTGTCTATGGCAGACCTGAAGTTGAGGAGTATTAGCCTCTAGCTTCAGATATTACAGAACATCATCTATATATGAACAGCCAAGACAATCAAATACTACACAACTCAAGTTTTGACATATTCTACTTTCTACAGAGTCTCTTCAGTACTTCAGCTTGAACCACAAGCCACCTAGAAGCTGCTCTCTTCTAACCTTCTTCCACGGAAATTGCTTGCAAAAAGATCATGGCTATTCGTTTTGCTGGAAATTTTGCTAAACAAATCTTGCTCCGATCAAAATCAACAAGCAAAGCTCCTTCAGGATCATCAGAAGTGCCAAAAGGTTTCTTAGCAGTTTATGTGGGGGAGACTGAAAAGAAGCGTTTTGTAGTTCCAGTATCCTATCTGAATCAGCCTTCTTTCCAAGATTTGCTCAGAAAAGCTGAAGAGCAATTTGGTTTTGACCATCCAATGGGTGGCCTGACAATTCCCTGCAGAGAAGACACTTTCATCCATGTCACTTCAGGCTTGAGTAGATCATAAAATAAGGCAGATAAATCATTCACAGTAAAGTGTACAGTTTTTTCAGGCATGAGTCTTTCCAGTTGTCTCTTTTTTTAGCTGAAAAGCTTTATCAGAACAGGAAGTGTAAAGCTGTTGTTTCTTTATTCACATCATCAATGATAAAATACTCAAATTTTTCATGATATAATCCCTTACAGTGTGGCTACTTTTCATCGATTTTTTGTTTAATGAGATCCAGTACCTATAACCTCCGGATCTGTTATATTGTAAGTGCCAAAATGGTTAATCCTGTTGAGCTGAATTGTCTTGTGAAACCTGAACTATTAAGAATAGTAGAGGAATTGGCTATGTCAGTGAAAATCAAGAAGAAGAAGAAGCTGAGAGGAAAGCAGAAGGAATTCAGATGCAAATGGAAGCTAAATATGATGATGCTTGATATAATTCAAAAGTGCATGAATCAGGAAAATGCAGATCAAATTCTGATGAAGAAGAATGCAATTCAGTATAAAAAGGAGGAAAATGAGAAGAAAGTAGCAGCCATGTTGAATTCGGATTATGCAGAATGAAGAAGAGAAATACAGAAAGTGCAAGAACATAGAGAAGAAGAAAAGCAGAACAAGGAAGAGGTGAGATAGAAATAAAACAGAAAATTTAAAAAGATTAATCAAGCAAATCAAGCTTAGAGGAAGTTAATTGAGATGGAGCATCCTAATCCTATCACTGACATTTAGCTGTGGAGTATCATATTTTGTTTCTTGAAGAATCAAGCAACTACAGAAAGGTTCAGATCAAATTCCACAATCAGAAGACTGTGTCACTTTTGTTTTGCCTAATGAAGGAGTTTTTGTCCTATGCTCTTGTCTAGTTTGCAAGAGTTGACTGTTTTTTTTCTGTAATGTTTCAGTTCAAGAGAAGGTTCTGAAAGTTTACTTTTATGTTTTTGTTTTATGCTTGTGCTAAACTAGGAAAGTTTGTACTAGCCTAGTCATTACTCATCAGTCTATGTTTTTTATTTCCTAGTTCCTAGTTGGTTCAAATGTTGGGAGAGCTAATATAAAGCTCACCTTCATCGTTTTTAAAGGGAGAGTGAATATAATCAATACAAGCTTCAGAAACATTTTCAGTTCTCTGTTTTTAAGTTTTATAGTAGTAGTAGTAGGTTATGGTTCTAGAGTGCAAGAAAGTTGAGGGAGAGATTCCTACACTTGTTAAACACTTAAACCAAACCCATACACAAAATTTAGGAAACTGTACCAGAAGCTTAACTTCGGTACAAAGCCAATCCATTTCTCACATATAAACCAATCAAACATACACTGTTTGATGGGAAGCTACTCACACATCACACACTTAGTCTACAAGTCGAGATCGACGAGAAATTCAAAGAAATACAACAATTTACAGCAAACTTACTTGGTGTTGAAGCGTAATCGTGGAGGATCCAACTTCAGTCCTCAAGTCGGAAGCTTTCCGTCAAGAAGAGGAGAATACAGATCATTCATATCACACTCAAGCAGCATTTCACAAAGAAAAGAAGAGAAGAGGAAGGAAGAAATCAGAGCAAAGGAATTACTGAAGTGAAGCGAAGGTGCTCGGTCTCCATTCTTCATCTTCGATTGGCTAGCAGAGGAGGGCATCTTCAATCTTTAAGGAGTAGCTTATTCGCCAAAGAGAAGGAGAAAGGAAGAAGATTTCACCGATTCCTTCTTCAATCCCTAACCAAGTCGCTACCAACAAAGAAGGAGATTTCACCTTGAGCCCTAATTTCCAAACTCCACCATCTAACACATAGAGTAAGGATAAGTTAAGGGTTAATTATCGTTTAGTTTAAGTTGGACCGGGTTTTCACATCCACGGCCCACAGTGGTATCGAGCATCCTTGGTTCACCTAGCTCGGACCAAAGCAAACAATGGCGGTATGAATCCTATGATGAATTTACTGAATGTTCAAGCAACAATACCGGTGTTAGTAGGAGAAAACTATAAAGCATGGGCTCTTAGAGTGGAGGATTGTCTTAGAATCGTTGATTGTTGGAATGTGGTGATTGATGGAGTAGTTGAAGATATTGAAGCTGCTACACAAGCTGATTTGACAAGATTAAATCAAGATAGAGAAAGGGATTTCAGAGCACTTGTGTTTTTAAGATCAGTAGTTAGTGAAACCATTTTGCTAAGGCATGCTAGTTGTAGAAGTGCTAAGGAGTTGTGGGATACACTTAAAATGGAGCATGTAGGTTCAGCTCAAACATTAAGGCTGAGGAAGCAAGCTATTGTGAGAAGCTTTGAAAATTTTACAATGAAGGATGAGGAAAGTGTGTCCACAGCTAAGGCTAGATTCTTGAGTCTAGTACAATGACTGAAAGAATTTGGAGAGAATACCAAGATGTAAAGATTGGTGGACAAATTTCGAGTAGACTACCATTGAGGTTTGAGGCAAGCATTGCCCTGTGGAATGGCAAGACACAAATGACCCAAGTTCGATTACATTGAGCGTGTTTTAATGTTTTGGAGTTACATGAGGAGAGACATGGGAATAGAAGAGAAGGGGAGGAGTTTGCATTAAAAACTGAGAGATTCAAGAAACCAGAAAACCCTCCTAGCTATAACCGAAATCAAGATTCAGCTGAAACAAAACCTACACAAGTCCAAACCCACCAAAACTCACCCAATCTGATCCATAACAGTTCAGTCCCTCACCAAATCAATGCCTACACTCAACAACAACCATATCCAAACCACTTGTATCCTCAAACACTAAACCCTTCCCAAATGCCTTACCCAAATCACCAAAATCCTAACCAATATCCTGCTGGAAATAATGATATCCGAATGCAAAGTGGAGCAAGAATGAATAGATGGGAATGTTTGCTAATTGCAAACATTGTGGAAGAAACAACCATTCAATGAGGAATGCTATTGGAATGCAAATGTAGAGTGCAATTTCAGTAGGAAAAGAGGACACTCAAGGAGGGTATGCTATGAAAGATGGTTGAAAGAGCAAAGAAATCCACAAAGTAGTATCTTTGGGAAGCCACCCAATCCATCCACTACACGGATCAAATACCTCACCCAATATGTCGTCTACTCATTTACAACCGTATCAGCCCACTCCTAACCCACAAATGCATCAAGTACACTTCATTGGAAAACCGAAACCTTTCAAACACCACAAGTCCAATCCTATACAGCAATCGTACCAATACCTCAACAACAACTTTTCCAAATTTCACTTGACTCAACATACCTTGATCCTCAACCTTATGCTTACCACCCTCAAATGACCCAACCTAATCAATCTCAATCAAGCCTAATGTATCCGAATCCTCAAACAACCCAACAAACCTTACCTAGCCAATCAAGCCAACACCTACAAGCTACAAACCCAATGGCTGAATCTGTAACATTTTCCCAAACCCAAACACACTTAAATCCCCAACCCAATACATCAACCATGACAAGCACCCAACCTGGACCCTCACAAACCAAAAACCAAACCAAGAAAACCATACCCGAAGAGAGTGTATTTGTGGCAGAAATCTGCCAAAACTTGGAAGAAAAGTCAGCAGAAAAGGCTTGTGATACTGAAGTGATAATTGAGAAAAGAAGTGAATGGTTGATAGATAGTGGCTGCTCCAATCATATGACAAAGAAGGAAGATGCATTTGTAGAAAGAAATAAGGGAGTTAGTGTTGTTATTAAGATTGGAAATGGGGAGATTTTGCCTATAACCTGGAAAGGGACAGTGAATTTGGAAACAAAGGTTGGAAGTACTACACTTGAAGAGGTATATTACATACCTGAATTAGATCAGAATCTTATTAGTGTTGGACAGCTTGTGGAGAAGAAGTATAAAGTCCATTTTGAAGAAGAAATGTGCAAGATTTTCAATGCTGAAGGAGAGTTGATTCATACGGTTCCTATGGTGAATAGAGTATTCAAGCTAAAGATGGCAGACTTTGAAGGTGCATTTGCTGCAACATCAATGGCTGAACTTACACAACTATGGCACAAGAGGTATGGGCATGCTAGTCTTGATTACATACTTGAAATGCAAAAGAAGGAGTTGGTTTTGGGTTTACCTCAATTGAGCTCTAAGCTGAAAGGTGTATGTGAACCTTGTGCCAAAGGGAAGAGTCACATCTTACCCTTCCCATCAAGTGATTGGAGAGCAAGAAAAACTCCGACTTGTGCACACCGATGTTTGTGGACCAATGAGAACACAATCAGCTGGAGGAAGTAGATACTATGTTGAGTTTATAGATGATGCTTCAAGGTACTCTTGGATTTACTTCATGAAAAGTAAAGACCAAGTGTTTAGCATGTTTAAACTATGGAGGCGGTTGAAAGTCAAAGTGGGAATAAAGTAAGATGCTTGAGGAGTGATAAAGGGAGAGTATACTTCAATGAGATGAAGAATTACTTTGAGAAAGAAGGGATCTTTCATCAATTTTCTGTTGCTTATTCACCTCAACAAAATGGGGTTTCGAGAAAGGAAGAATAGGAGTATAATGGAGATGGCAAGATCAATGATGTGTGGGATGGAAGTACTAGGAAATTCGATGAAGCATGCTACATGCTAAAGATACTGCTGAGCAGATTGAAAACTAGAGCATTGGATGGAAGACTCCATTTGAGGCTTGGTTTGAGTTAAACCAAAGGTGCAACACTTGAGAGTCTTTGGTTGTATAGCCTATGTACACATTCACGAGGTTAAAAGAACCAAGTTGGATGAAAAGGCATTTAAAGGAGTCATGATGGGATATAGTGGAGACTCAAAAGGGCATGTAATTCTTAATCCAAGAACGAAAAGATATCGATCTCAAGAGATGTGAAGTTTGATGAGTATGAAGGATGGAATTGGGCGAACAGTTTGGCATGGATTTTGGTAGAGTGAAGCTTGAAATTCCATTCAATAATGCGGATTATGATGAAACAAGATGGTGATATTGATGATGGAAGCACCAATTCAAATCTTTGGTGGATCTCGGAGGAGTTCTACACATGGATTCACCAAATCCAAGTTCATGAGAGTGATGAAGGTCGAGGAGCACTTGTTCACTCCGAAATTGGAAGGATGAGTTCGATTCCATGAGGGCTCATCAAGCTCAACGAAGTGCTCACAAAAGGAGGGACTTGGTATCTATTTATAGAAACACTAACCCTATTTTGATTTCAGTGCGAGGAAGCGAAGATGAAGAACATGATGCAGCATTGCCAATAGTTGAATCAGCTCTGAATGTTAGTTCAGAACCGAAAACATTCAGGCAAGCAACTAAGAATGAAGTATGGAGAAGAGCTATGGATGAAGAAATCAAAGCAATTGAAGACAATCAAACATGGATATTGATGGATCTGCCTACAGCTGAAACAAAAGTGGTTGACTCAAAGTGGATTTTCAAGGAGAAGCTCAATCCGGATGGCTCAATTAACAAGTACAAGGCCAGATTAGTTGTGAGAGGATACAAGCAAGAATATGGGGTGGATTACACTGAAACTTATGCTCCAGTTGCAAGATTGGACACAGTGAGGATGCTTTTAGCTTTGGCTGCATGCAAGGGGTGGAGAATTCATCAAATGGATGTTAAGAGTGCATTCTTGAATGGGATGCTGAATGAGGATGTGTACTTGAAGCAACCAGAAGGTTATGAGAAGAAAGGAGAAGAGCAGAAAGTGTATAAGCTTGTAAAAGCTTTGTATGGGCTGAAACAAGCTCCAAGAGCTTGGTACTCAAGAATCAACACTTACTTGATACAAAATGGCTTTGAGAGGAGCAAAAGTGAAGCAACTTTGTATGTAAAGACTAAGACAGAAGGTAAATTGATCTGTTCTTTGTATGTTGATGATTTGATGATTGTAGGGACAAATGACAAGTTTGTGAGTGATTTCAAAGACTCCATGAAATCAGAATTTCAGATGACTGATTTGGGAGAGATGAGGTACTTCTTAGGTTTGGAAATTCAGCAAAGGGATGAAGGCATCTTCATTCATCAGAAGAAGTATGCCGAGGAGTTGCTTGATAAGTTTGGAATGAAGGAAAGTAGTGGAATCAGCACACCAATGGAGCATCAATTGAAGCTAGAGGCAACTAAACCAGGTGAAAACTTTGATGAAACCTACTATAGAAGCATAATAGGTTCATTAATGTACTTAAGTGCCTCTAGACCCGATATTGCATGTGCTGTAAATATGTTAGCTGCCTATAATCACAATCCATCAAGGTATCATGCTTTGTATGCTAGAAGAGTACTGAGGTATGTTAAGTATTCGATTGATCATGGCATATGGTATGGAAGGAAGGAAAATGTGGAATTATATGTGTTTAGTGATGCAAGCTATGCTGGAAATGATGATTGCAAGAGTAGGAGTGGATATTGTTGTAGCTTGGGAACTGGAGTGTTTGCATGGAGCTCAAGGAAAGGTAAAATAGTTGCTCATCCATCTTTGAGGTCGAGTATGTGGTCGTTAACTCAAGCACCAAACAAACTCAATGGATGAAGAAGATTTTGATGGATGTTGGTGAATTGGAAGATAAATGTGTGACTATATATTGTGATTCGAGTTCAGCCATAGCCATGGCTGAAAACCCTTCGGATCACATGAGAAGTAAGCACATGAGGGTTAAGTACCACTATGTTAGAGAGCTGATTGAAGAGAAGGAAATTAAATTGGCATTTTGCCGATCCAACTTCCAACTTGCTGATGTTTTCACTAAGGCATTACCAAGATGGAAGTTTGAATCGTTTAAGAGAATGATTGGAGTACAGGCTCCACAAGACAAAGGAGGAGCTGTTGAGCTGAATTGTCTTGTGAAACCTGAACTATTAAGAATAGTAGAGGAATTGGCTATGTCAGTGAAAATCAAGAAGAAGAAGAAGCTGAGAGGAAAGCGAAGGAATTCAGATGCAAATGGAAGCTAAATATGATGATGCTTGATATAATTCAAAAGTGCATGAATCAGAAAATGCAGATCAAATTGATGAAGAAGAATGCAATTCAAGATAAAAAGGAGGAAAATGAGAAGAAAGTAGCAGCCATGTTGAATTGGATTATGCGAATGAAGAAGAGAAATACGAAAGTGCAAGAACATAGAGAAGAAGAAAAGCGTAACAAGGAAGAGGTGAGATAGAAATAAAACAGAAAATTTAAAAGATTAATCAAGCAAATCAAGCTTAGAGGAAGTTAATTGAGATGGAGCATCCTAATCCTATCAACGACATTTAGTGTGGAGTATCATATTTTGTTTCTTGAAGAATCAAGCAACTATGAAGGTTCGAGATCAAATTCCACAATCAAGATGTGTCACTTTTGTTTTGCCTAATGAAGGAGTTTTTGTCCTATGCTCTTGTCTAGTTTGCAAGAGTTGTTGCTTTTTTTCTCGTAATGTTTGATTCAAGAGAAGGTTCAAAGTTTACTTTTATGTTTTGTTTTATGCTTGTGCTAAACTAGGAAAGTTTGTACTAGCCTAGTCATTACTCATCGCCTATGTTTTTATTTCCTAGTTCTAGTTGGTTCAAATGTTGGGAGAGCTAATATAAAGCTCACCTTCATCGTTTTTAAAGGGAGAGTGAATATAATCAATACAAGCTTCAGAAACATTTTCAGTTCTCTGTTTTTAAGTTTTATAGTAGTAGTAGTAGGTTATGGTTCTAGAGTGCAAGAAAGTTGAGGGAGAGATTCCTACACTTGTTAAACACTTAAACCAAACCCATACACAAAATTTAGGAAACTGTACCAGAAGCTTAACTTCGGTACAAAGCCAATCCATTTCTCACATATAAACCAATCAAACATACACTGTTTGATGGGAAGCTACTCACACACATCACACACTTAGTCTACAAGCTGAGATCGACGAGAAATTCAAAGAAATACAACAATTTACAGCAAACTTACTTGGTGTTGAAGCAGTCGTGGAGGATCCAACTTCCATCCTCAAGTCGAAGCTTTCACAAGAAAGAGGAGAATACAGATCATTCATATCACACTCAAGAGCTCACAAAGAAAAGAAGAGAAGAGGAACAGAAGAAATCAGAGCAAAGGAATTACCTGAAGTGAAGCAGAAGGTGCTCGGTCTCCATTCTTCATCTTCGATTGGCTAAGCAGAGGAGGGGCATCTTCGAATCTTTAAGGGAGTAGCTTATTCTGGCCAGCAGTAAGGAGAAAGGAAGAAGATTTCACTGATTCCCTTCTTCAATCCCTAACCGAAGCTGCTACCAACAAAGAAGGAGATTTCACCTTCGAGCCCTAATTTCCAAACTCCAGCCATCTAACACATAGAGTAAGGATAAGTTAAGGGGTTAATTACTGTTTAGTTTAAGTTGGACCGGGTTTTTCACAGTCCACAGCCCACAAATCCTAGCGCAAGAATGAACCAAAACTATCAGGAACTGAGTCCAGCTTTGTGAAAAAAACCGAAACTATCAGGAACACTGCCTCATGCTTCGTGATAATCAAAGTGTTCCAAGTGTGATGCAATGTGTTGTGACAATATGAAAACACAAAACCCATACTGAATCAAATTTAACATCAGGGCAATCACATTCTGAGTTCCTCAGGGCACTCAGTTTCCATAACTTGCCTGCCTCATGCTTTTCATGCAATTACTTCTCTAAAACTTTGTTTTCAGGATATCAGGAAGTATTCTCACTTTGCATGGATTCTGCATAGTTAACAAGAGATGTTGGTTTTTCCAACGTCAACAATCTTTTGAATTTGTAAGCTTTCTTCTTTAATGCCTTCTTCCCTTTTCAGTAGAATTGTTTGGAATTTGGATGTAGAGCTTGATATGCTAAGTTCTGTAAAGTTTTTTTTTTTTTTCCTTTTAACACCTCTGTCAGTATGGAGCAAACCTATCACTGCTTCTCGACTGAATTATGTAAGTTGTTTCTTTTTCAATTGTGCAATCCTGAGACAGGTTTTGGATTTGAAGGTTCCAATTCTTTTTTATGCACGTGATGTTAGAGCATTGATACAGTTTTTTGGTGAGGTAATCATTTAGCTGCAGTTGATAGTACTCAAGTTTTCATCAGAATTGCTTCACTATTCTCTCTAAAATTTCAATAAACATCTAACTATTTGAAATGCACCTGTAATTGAAACTACCCCTGATGTTATAGTATGTGTTTTTTTGTGTGCCCAACAGTCAGAATTTTTCTAACTATTTCTGGAAATTTGCAATGTAGTCTTAAACTTTTGAATGGATTTTCTTGATAGTTGCTTGCTGATGATAGCTCACAGGATTAACAGTCCGTTTCAAGAAAGACTCCTAACTTGTTATGATCCCAAATTTCCCTTTTGTGCTGCTTCTTTCAGTTGAACACTTTATTTGATCTCCCGCCCTCCAAACCTGAGAAGCTCCATTTCTTCAGCTCTTGAAAGATATCAACTTCTCTTTCAACAGAAGCACTTGTCTTCAGTTCTCGGAGTGGTTTTACAGCTTTATATTACTAAAATCTAAATTGTTCTAGACTATTAATCCTGATGTGTGGTTTGCAAATATAGCAGTCCTTTTTTCAACTCCACAAGTTCCTGAAATTCACAATCTCCAATTCAGGTCATTAAGATACAGAGTTTATGTTCAGTGCAATAAACTTGAAGCCTGAACCCCTGGACCCTGGACCCTGGACCTGGAGCTTGGATCTCTTTTCAGGTCATATCATAAGGTATTACATAAGTGGTTTGTAGATATAGAATTCTTTTTTCCAGCTCCAAAAGTCCCTGAAATGCACACAGCAACTCCAATTCAGATCATTAAGATGCAGAGTTAATGTTAAGTGCAATAAACTTGAAGCCTGAAACCCTGGACCCTGGAGCCCTTTGCAGGTCATATCACAAGGTATTATTGAAACATGGGGTCACCTTTCTGGTCCTTTTTATGGGGTCCTTTTGCATGTGGAGTCAAGAACATTTCAGTTCTTTTGTCACTCTCATGCTTTGTTTTGACACATTCCAGTTACTAACCTATCCTTAATTCTCTATAACCTGCTACGTTAGCTACATCATCAGGTTCATCTATATCCAGGCTCTTTCTACTCAAGGTCCTGATACTATCATTAATGTTTGTTCTACTGTCTCTGCAAGCTGTTCATGGAGTCCCTACAATAGAACAACCAGTACCTGATTTGATTGGTATTCAGATTGATTGATAATTACATGCCAGCCAGAGTTTTCTGGGCCATGTTAGAAATTCCTGACACTTTTCCTTACAATCCCATGTGAGTTTGATTCGTTTTGCTTTGTTTTGAATCTCTGTTGCATCACCATCAGTTTATCCCACTTCGGGGTACTACTAACTTTGTTTTAAATCTCCCAAAATTTATCAAAGTGGTGATGTTCTGAAAATTGTTAGGAAATTAATGTTCCTCTAATTAGATATTAAAAAATTGCTGATGTTTCTTTTTTTTCACCTTAATGTTTTGTCGGACATCTAGTTAAGAGTAAAGTTATATACTACAAGGCTTCCCTAAACTCTGCACTGCTGCAAGACTTTTACTAAATATTTGTTATTGTTATTATTATTGTTTTTACCATACATCTTTAGGATAATATTTCGTGAGGTTCTTCTTTAAAAATGGAAGGCTGTGCCAGGTTTAGTTCTTCGCTTTGAGGAAACATGACGGATTATTATGAAAGATACTGATAAGTTCTAAATAGGATTTGGTAGAAATTGGATTATGCTCATATTAGAATTTTTAATATGGTAGAGTCAAGAGCCCATTAACAAGAATTATACTTTGGTCAACAATTGTCAAAATGACTAAAACTAGTAAGCTAAATAGATGGCCCTTATCACTTATAAATCATTTAATATATTCATGTTTAATCAATATGGAATACTCTAATACTCCCCTTCAAGTTTAACTGGAACTGGACATCTAATTATTACTTGACAAGGATGCAATAGTAACCAGATTGGGTTGTTGGGACTAGACATCCAGGAGGACAATCAAGAAATTAATAATCTGAACAAAACTTACTTTAAAAACCACATTAAAATCTTTAATTTAGGTAGAGTGTAGAGTTAATTAACAAGAATTGGGGTCAACCATCGCCAAAATAACCAGAACTAATCAGTTAAATAGTTGGCCTTTACTACTTATAAAACTTTTAACATTTTTATGTTTGATTAATATAGGATACTCTAACACAAATGACTCTATATTTACTGGAAACATCATATATCTTAAATTCATAACTAATTAATACGAAGTCATTTGAGTCTACTTTAGGACCAAATTTTAGTGAGTTCATATACAATTAGTAATATGACTTCATACTTATCTCTTTTTGAGGTGGAAAAACTCTTCTTGTGAATTTCCAACGCATACTTCACATGGGCAAGTCACAAATTTGTTTAAGAGAGAGTTTTCAGGTAAATTAACTTGGTAGTCATTGATACTAAAACTTAACTCCGTTGTGTTGCGGGTAGGGATGGCCATCGACTTGAAGCCTGATTTGGCCCGATCCTACCTGATGTCAACGAGTAATGCTCATTAAAATTGGGCTTTAGGTTTTCAAACCCTGGCCCAATGAGATGGCTCACTAGTGAAAAAACAATGCCATTTTAGTTTTAAGTTAAAAAATGAGCTACACAAATCGACATCATTGTAAGTCCATCTTAAGGCAACCTCCTTAAATTGACATCATTTTAGCAAACTTTCTTAAAAGTCCCATCATTTTGGAAAACTTTTCTAAAACATCATCATTTTGGACGGTTTAAACGTAGGATTGAGTCAGACCAAACTTACAACGGGTCCAATCCAACTTGACCTATCTCGTTGCCATCTCTAATCACAGAAGGGCTTCTAGAGGGAAAAGTAACATGGTACTCGTATGCAAAACAAAGTCAAGGTCGTTATCTTTTGTCTTTGGCTAAGACGTACACAGCAAAATGGTGGGGCTTTCTAGTCTCCTACTGCCATTTTGTACACTCATTCAATCACTCTCCACAAAACATGCAACAATAACAACCACCTATTAAAAAAATCAACTAATATATTAAATTTAGAGAGGTCTAGTAATACATATTCTTTCTCCTAATTAATAGAGAAATTGTTTTCTATAAACTTTTTTCACAAAACTCTATTTTGTTATTGATCTTAATAGTTGTTTCAAGACCTTGACCAGGACGATTGAATGAGTGTGAAAAGAAGTTTTTAAGTCATTCATTAATCATTAATGATCGATATGTAACATAGTTGGTTATATAATAAGGTTTGACAGTTAAACCATAACTTAGGATAATCCAGAATTGTAATGATGGAAGATGATTATATATTATCCTTAACTAGGTTTTGTCTTTGTAAGATTGTTACTTCACACTATCCGGTCGTTAAGGAGTGTTGCCAGACGTCAACCTTAATTAGTAATTAATTAAATTAATTACTACTGGCTTAGTGATGAACCTATGTGGTCACACACTTATGAATGTAATATTTCTCGTTTATGATTATTTAATTTATTATGAGATAATTTATTAAATAATCTATATGACATATTATTATATTTTTGCTAGCACACAAAATATAATTAATATTAGAAATTCTCTTGTATAAAATAAATGAATAAAATAAAATAGTTTATTTTATTTCATTTATAAATAATAATAATTATTAAAATAACATAAATGAATAAAATATGAATAATAACAATTATTAATTAAAAATGAAACGAAACGTTGAGGTCGTTTCAAGTTTTAAAACAAAGAAACGTTAATAAGATAAATGAGATGGTTACGTTGTTGGTTATTATTATTGTATGAAAAACAGTAAAGTGAAAAGAGAGAGAGAAACTTACGGAGAGAAGAGTAACTCTCATAGCTTTAGTTTCTGTTTTGAAAAGTGGACGAGGATAAGAAAACAACGTAGAGAAGAGTGTGTTTTAGAAACAGTAAGAGAAAACATTGATTTTGTTTTCGTTATTAGACGCGTGAATAAAATCGAAGACAAGAAAAAATAAATATTCGAAGAAAGGTTTTCAAATTAACCATAGCCATATTAAGTATTGAAAGTGGGACATATTTTTTAGTATAGAGCAAATAAAGGTTTCGTATTTTTGAAGTTTCGTATCAAATAATCGTCACTTTTTAGGTATTTATTTTTATCTATTTTTATTATTAGTAAGTTTGTTAAGATAAATATAGGATTGCAATTTTCATTTCCGCAATGTATGCGATCCTTCAGTGTTAATTTGTAATATTTATATCATAAACTGAATTGAAGCCAATGATCGTAGATATTCTTATACTATGCAATCTATGAGTGTTTCTGGAAAAATATAAATATTTCTTGAAAGTATTTGTGTCAACATGTCCTAACACATGACCAGTGTGTTCTTAACTTCTTATTTGGAAAGTAAGGACAAGGGTTGAAATCTGAGTATGTTGGAATAATAGATGATTTTTTCGAATAGAGATACTGTCTAGAATACGACTATATTAGAACCTATGTCCATGTACGGAATAGATGTAGTGAATTATACACGAGCATATCAAAACTGTGCGTAAAAATAATAAGTTAGATGATTTAAAGCACATTAAATCTATAAATATCAATTAGATTGAACCTGTCACTTGACTATGACTAGTCAAAGAATTTTGTGAGGATAAGCTTACAAAGACGGAACCTAGTTAAGGATAATGTATTATTACCTTTCATCATTACAACTTCGGATTATCCTAAGGTATGGCTTAACTATCAAACCCTATTAGATAACCAACTATGTTACATGTCAATTATTAACGATTGGTGAATGACTTAAGAAATTCCGTTTCTCACTCATTCAATCGCCCTGGCCAAAGTCTTGAAACAACCATTAAGATCAATGAAAACATAGAGTTCAAACTCATTACTTAGAATCGATGGATCCCATCTTGACTCACCACTAATCAAATAAGTGCTTAATTATATTCAATGATCATTTAATTAGCATTTTTACACACTAGGTGTCTGACATCAAAACATAATAAGTGACCTATCGATTACTATGATGATCTTAGGTTAAAGGAAAAATATACATTTAAATCCTTATGAGAATATCTCACTTGATAGTCCATATGTAATATTAATCGTTAGAAATTCTCAGTTTGATTAGTTCAATGATCATATCTCCATATCGTCATCTATATATATAACTTAGTAAATGAGATCTACTAATATTTATTCAATATATACTATTATATACATATTGATCTAACCGGATCTTTAAAGTCCTTATTTAATGATCCTATGATCAAGAATACTTTTAGATTAAACCCTAAAAACTTGACTCTTATTATCATAATCTCCATTATGATGACAAGTGTATAAATTTAATCAAGGACTTATCATATTAGGATAAAAACAATAACCATAATATGATAATATAATATTTTTCCATGTTTATTTTCCACTTGTTCTTATCAAACTCCTTTGATCGAAGCGCCTTAGTGAAGGGATATGCAGAATTCTCCTTTTCTTAAACCTTTTGAATTTGAACATCCTCATGCTCAATAATTTCTCTAATCAGATGAAACTTTCGCAGAACGTGTTTGGATCTTTGGTGTGGCCTTGGTTCCTTAACTTGTGCAATAGCATCGATATTGCCACACAATAAAGGAACATATTCCTTTATTGAAGGAATCACACCAAGTTCAGTTAATAACTTTTTCATCTAAACAGCTTCCTTAGTTGCTTCGAATGCAGCTATGTATTCTACTTTAGTAACTGAATCAGCTACATTAACTTGCTTGAAACTTTTCCATCTTACTACTCCTCCATTCAAAGTGAAAATACAACCAAAGGTAGATTTGCTATCATCCTTATTTGATGTAAAGCTAGCATCAACATAGTCTATTAGTTTTAGTTCATAATCTCCGTATATGAGGAATTGGTCTTTAGTTCTTCTCAAGTACTTAACGATGGTTTTAACCACCTTCCAATATTCCTCACATGGGTTACTTTGATACTTGCTCGCTATTCCTAGCGCTGTATGTAACATCTCATCACCGATGGGAAGGGTAAAATAGTATTTTGGAATGAGTTATGAGTGTTTAAACTTGTCTCGACATGTTCATGTATATTATGGCCTATATATATATATATGAATAGTAATTCTTGCACATACACATGACTGTACATGCATTCATGACATTTCCCGGTATATTTGGTCATAAATGTGATTTTTGTGAAAAATATGATTTTTGTGCTTGAAAATTTAATTGGAGTGGATCTTTGTGTGTTTTGAATTTTGGGAGAATTTTAGAAATTTTCTGGAAATTTTTAGGGTACTTTTTCGGACTAGGAAAAATGTCAAGTGGCAGACTGACTGGTTATCGGTAGTAAAAAGTACTGTCCAATGACACTGAAAATGAGATACATGATTTTAGGAATTATTAATTTTAAGCCATTGGAATTTTAGGGAGAAATTGGACTAAAAATTGGAAGTGACTTGGAAGAAGTTAGGTGAGAAAATGAGAGGGTGACAAGTGGTAAGTTTGACCAAAAAAAAAAAAAAAAAAAAACAAGTGGTAAGTGACATTTGTCACTTGCCTAACATGCCACCTTATGTCCTTTGGTTTCTAAACAGCAAGTTGTCCACGATGCTTATGTTGGAAAGAGTTAAAATCACATTTAGATGGAAGTTTTTCCTTCTCCTTCTCATATGTGGCTCCTCTCCTAATTTCTTCTTCGTTGGTTCTAAGCTCCACCATACAAGAAACTCTTCTTTGTTACTTGCTTCCTCTTTCTTGTCCATTAAAAATCCAACCAAACCCTCACCCCTCTCAAGTGATGATGAGTATCGTGTATGGTGTTGGGAGGAAGGAAGTGAATTTGTGATCTTTTGAAGAATTGAAGAATTAGAAGCTTGATAGGTAAGAGTTGTGTTTTATGTTCTCAATTGCTAGTTAAATGCATTAATTGTGGTGTTATGTAAACTAATTGCATGAAATTGTGCTTTGACTATATGGGTATGTTAATTCCTTGGTTGATTGATGATTGGTGATTGATGAGTTAGAAGTTAATAAATGAGATGTCATGTAGTATAGCTGAATTGAGTTGTTTTGGATGGATTGTAATGATGTTAAATGAGTGTTTATTAAAGGAAGATGATTGAGTGTGTGTGCTGCAATTTTGTGGACTAATATTCAAGGATAGGTTGTGAGATAGTTTATAGTGGATATATGAAGTGAATTGAGTGTTGGTTGGTTTAGAAATGGTATGGAAGATGTAGAATGTGAGTTAGGTTGTGCATCTGGAAAATTTGCTTTGTGTATGTTTCAATGTTTTGGTCATAACTTTTTATATGGTTATGCTATTAAGATGAGGTTTGGCTTGAATTAAACTTGAGAAGTTTGGCTAGAATTCATATGAAGGAAGTGCTGTCCAATTTTGACTTTAAGGGTTCTGAATTTTGCCTTGAAAATGGGCAATATGTGTAGGATGGATAGTGCCATGTTTGTGATCCTAACATTGAAAATTTGTGACCTGAAACTTTGGGGAATTTTTCTAGGCTAAATGAGACAGATTTTGCAAAATTGGTCTTCATGAAAGTTGAATATTTTCTTGTTAGCTTTCTATCATCACTAAGTTTGACATTTTTCGATTTTGAGGTTGAAAGTTATGACTTGTTAATTTTCAGATGGTATTTCAAAGTATTAATGTGCTTTGTGTATGAAATGTCTCTAAGTATGGGTTTTGTGGTTACTGTACTTTGAAGCCAATTCTGGACTGTTATGGTTTAAATTAGCTCAAGTGGTCTTATGAAAGTTGTAGAGGAATGTCTTAGCTTTGTACTGATGTATAATATGCTATTTTTGGATGTAAGAATTGTAAGTTATGGATTTTTAAAGTATAGATATGGTTTAGGTGATATCTTTATTTAACAATCTTTAACAGGGCAACCACAATCATGTGATAAATTGACCTAGTTATATGTGGAATTTGCTTCTAATTCCTTCATGATAATTGTAGCTTGTTTTCTGATCTTTTCATTGATATAAAGCATGGAATTTTTGTACAATGGGATAGGAAGTTATGAGTTTGAGAAGATTGTGGTACTACTAGGATGACATGTGCAAGGCAGAAACTTTGATTGAGATTTTGACTCATTTAAAGGTTGCATTTGCTTTCAAGTTGTTCATGAAAGTTGTATAATATGTTCTGATCTTTCTTTTGATATAAAGCTTGGAATTTTTGGCAAAGGTAATGGGAAGATATGATTTTTGGAAGAATGTTGTACTGCTTTGGAAAATTGTGATTAGGCAGAAACATTGATTGAATTTTTGACACCCTTAGGGATGAAATTGGTTTGTAAGTCCTTGAAGGAACTTATAGGGTTTTCTGTGATCTTTCTAATGATACCAAATTTGTCACATTTGGACACTTGTGTGAAAAGTTAGGTTTTGTGAAAGAAGAGAGGGAAATAGATACAAATGTGATTTTCTTATAATTGTATTTTTTGTTCTAATTTGACCCTTTTGCCATTCTTTTGTGTATAATTTTGTCATCCGACTTCCGATTGACTCGATTTTTGATACGTCTGATTCGTAAGTCATTTAATTGCTCTCCATGAGAATTTGTGAATTTTGGAGATTAAATTGAAAGTGTTGGATTAAATCAAAGTTAGAGGACCGAGTGATTATTTTCTAGTCCGTGTTTTAGCAACAATTAGACCTATAGAGATCTGAATTGAGTGATTTTGGTGTCTTTGGATTTCTAAAATTTAGAGGAAATTTTTTTGATGAGAATTTTTGGAATAATGCTGGGAATGTCACGAACATGCATTGTACACATTTTAATTTCTCCATGTGCATTATTAAACATTTCTGATTGTACACTTGGTAATATTTGTATATTTTAACTGTTATAGAGGCGCATTTGGAACGTCAACCCACAGATGTTGCCGAGACTTCCAGGCATTAACTCGGAAGCTATTGGTGACTGACCTAGACGGTTATCTCAATTATTGATTGCTTATAATTTTGTGGTGAATAATGGTGGGTTTGAGATTGATTGTGATTGTGGATTTCGGACAGAAGGTCCGATATACTGGGAAGCTATGACATAGAAGTGCTACTTGTATGTGAATCTGAGAACTACTTGCTTATGATATGACACATGTGTTGATTGTGATGTATATACTGCTTAATTGTCACATATGCATTTCATACATGAATGCATACTCAGATAATGACAGTTGTGACCAGAGCAGCTACCGAGAGCTAAAAGCTCAACGATTGTATTTGGGCCTCGAGCCTCACAGTGATTTAGAGCCTTAGGTTCAACGATTAATGTGCCCATATTGGGACAGTTCAGGCGCTCGGTCACAACACCATAATAAATTGAAAAAAGGGTCACATGAGCATTTCATATGCATTTGCTTACATATATTTGATTGAGTGAAAGGCAAAATGCCTTATGCTTATGTGAAAATAAAATGTGTTACTAATGTGATCATGTGGTACTTCTGATGTTTGTGAAATTATGAAATAATTGTGATATGCCTGATTGTTTCATAAATTGAGTGAACCATCGATGATGGTTACCTCACTGAGTTCGCAAACTCACCCAAAATTGCAACATATTTTCAGGACCGAAAGTAGACTCCTAGCTCAAGAGGGACTTTTCCTGCCATGTAGATTGTGTTGACGAGAGAAGTCATGGCTCACAGATCGGTCAACTAAAACTTTTGGGATGACCTAGATAGATCTGATGTATTTTTCCTCTTTCATGTAGCATTTGTACTAGGTTTTTGGGATTGATGTACAGACAGTAAAAGATGACAGACGTGTAGACTTCTGGTTTTGATGAAATGAAATGAGAAAAATTTTGGTTTAAAAAACATTGTTATTTTTATACTGATGTTTTATTATGATGCCATGTGAAGTGTTTGTAGTGATTGATCGTAGCTCACTCTTATCGTAGGATACGTATCGGAATGACCTGCGGGCGTCCTGGTGTGTACCCTGCGGTAAGGGGGCGCTACAGCGTAGGCTACATCAGGTCTTGTACATGTCATGGTATACATGATAGCTCCCGTTGCACTGGCATATGGGACCCTACTCATGTACTCTCTTTCTTCTAGGATTTTATGACAATCCTCCCTACTAAGAAAAATTTCAATGCCTATCGATAAATAACCTTTTTAGGAATTTTCCATATGATACCTTTTTAAGATAGTATCAATGTACATGTATTGGGAGAGCCCTAGCGGCTTCTTTGATCTTTCTCTATAGATCTTAATTCCAAGAATGTAAGCTGCTTCTTTCAAATCCTTCATTTAGAATTATTCATATAGTCGAAACTTTGTCTTTTGCATAGCTGGTACATCATTTCATATTAGCAATATATCATCTGCATACAGCACTAGGAAAATAACTATGATCTAACTAACCTTCTTGTACACACATGGCTATTTTTCGCATCTAACAAAACTAAGCTTTGTGATTGTTGTATTGAAGCAAATATTCCAACTTCGTGAAGCTTGCTTCAATCCATAAATGAATCTTTGTAACTTACATACTTTATTAGAAGCATATGGCAATGTGAAACCTTTAGGTTGAGTCATATAGACATCTTCCTTGAGCTCTCCATTAAGAAACGTTGTTTTCACTTCCATTTATCATATCTCATAATCATAATATACAACTATAATAGATTTGAGCATTGCCACAAGGAAAAAAGTTTCATCATAATTAATTCCTTCCTTTTGATTATATCCCTTGGCAACAAGAAGGGCTTTATAGGTTTCAACCTTCCTGTCTACTCCAATTTTTTTCTTAAATACTCATTTACATCCTATGGGTTTTATATCTTTTGAGGGATCAACCAAAGTCCATACTTTGTTGATTCTCATGGATTCTAACTCGGATTCCATGGCCTTAAACCACTTCTCACAATCTGGACTTACCATAGCCTCTTCGTAAGTCTTAGGGTCATCATCAATATGTGGGATATCATCAATATGATTATCCTCTTCATCTTGCACCATTAAGTTTAATCTATCTAATGCACGATCATCCCTAGTAGACCTTCTAGGAGGCTCATGTTTAATAGTTTCTTCCTCTACTTGATCTTACTGTTGCATTGGTTCTTGAATAGGTTCATTAACCGGACCATTCTCCTCAACGAGTAAAGGCTGCGCAACATGCATCTGATGCTCTTAAGCTTGGTTTGATTCATCAAAATCTTAAATTTCATCAAGATTTATTTCTACAGCATGACTTCCTCCATTAAGGAACTCCCTTTCTAAAAAGGGTGCATTTATGGTCACAAACACTTTGTGTTTAGAAAGGTCATCAAAATAATATCCCATAGTTTCCTTGGGATAGCTAAAAAATCTACACATGTCAGACCTCGCTTCAAACTTATCTGGTAGCAATCTCTTGACATAAGTTGGACAGCCCCAAACTTTCAAATGTTTTAGGTTAGGCTTACATCCTTTTCACATCTCATATGGAGTTTTAGTGACTATTTTGGTGGGAACTTTGTTTACTAAATAGGCAACGTCTTCTAAAGCATATCCTCATAGGAAGACTAGTGAACCCCATTATGGATCTCACCATATCCTGTAAAGTTCGATTTCTCGTTTCTGAAACACCATTGTGATGTGGTGTTCCTGGAGAAGTCCACTTAGACAAGATTCCATCTTGCCTTAGATAATCAACAAAATCATCACTAAGATACTCACCGCCATGGTCAGATCTTAGTGCCTTAATCCTCTTACCAGTTTGTTTTTTAACTTCAATACGAAATCTTTTGAACATTTCAGACTTATGTTTCATAAGATACACAAATTCATATCTTGATATATCATCAGTAAAGGTGATAAAATAAGAATATCCACCTTTAGTTTGAACTTTCATAGGCCCACATACATTAGTATGTATAAGTCCTAAAAGTTCTCTAGCTCTCTCTCTAATTCCAATAAAAGGAGATTTGGCCATTTTATCTTTGAGACAAGATTCACAAGTTTCATATGATTCATAATCATATTGAAGGCATCCTTTCTTGTGCAACTTGTTTACTCTTTTCTCACCAATATGACCAAGTCTACAATGCCAAAGGTAAGTTTGATTTGCTTGATTATCTCTCTTCCTTTTTTGACCAAAAACATTCATAATTGGATAAACAACTATTTTAGGTAAGACATATAGACTATATTGTAAATAATCACTTACATATAATTCATCACCATGAAATATATCACATTGTTATTCTTAAAGATTGTATAAAATCCACGCTTGTCTAATGACAAAATGGAAAAAATATTCGAAACAAATTTAGGAACATAATAACAATCTTCTAATAATAAAGTATTTCCAGTAAGCATAACTAGAGAAATAGTTCCTACAATTAAGGCAGCAACATTTGCTCCATTTCCAACTTGTAGTTTAACTTCTCCCTTCTTCAATCTACTACTGATCCTTAGACCCTACAACATATTGTAGATGTTAAAGCTGCTACTAATATCTAATAACTATTTAGTAGAATCAATAGTAGTTAAAAAAATTATGAAAACATTTTTCATAAATGTCCCACCTTGTTTCTTACCTTTCAAAGTAGCTAAATACTATGGGTAGTTCCTCTTCTAGTGTCCCTTCTTTGTACAAAAGAAACACTCAACATCCTTCTAGTCAACTTTCTTCTCCTTACCCTTGGATTTGTTCCAAACACCCTTGGGTGCAAGATGATTTTTCTTGGGCTTCTTCTTGCCCTTCCAATTACACTTAGAAGAGATACCAACCAGGTTCACAGACTATAACACTTTCACCTTCTCAAACGATGCTACTTGATTTTCATAATTGATCAACAAGCTCATCATTTCATGAATATCACAATCTATCTTGTTCATGTTAAATTTAACAATGAACGGTGAAAATTTATCAATAAGAGACTGTAAGATCAAATCTTGTGACAACTTTTTCCCTAGTGAACACCCTAACTTTTTAAGTTTTTCTATAATATCAATCATCTTAAGAACATGGTGTCTCACAGGAGATTTGGGCTTTAGGTCGGACTTGAATAGGGAGTTAGATAACTGGTATATAGCAGTGCTACTTTGTGTCCCATACATCTTTTTAAGATGCTCAATGACCTGTCGAAGATTCATACCTTCATGTTGCCTTTGGAGTTCAAAACTCATTGATCCCATAATAATACACTTGGAATTAGTACTTTGTTCATTGTACTTAAAATATGCATCCAATGCATTAACATCATCAATTCCCTCAAGAGGCGCTTCCTTTACTAGTTTATTGATGACATCGATAAATTTTTCATGCATAAGAACAATTTTCAAATTGCGGTACCAATCATCAAAATTATTACCTACTAGCTTGTTATCATCAAAAATGCTTCGTAGTGATATATTTGACATTTTAAGAAATCTAATAAAAAGAAAACATCAAAATAAGAACACAATCATATATCATTAAGACATGGACATTTATCTAAATGATATAAAATCGTTATAGCATGAACGAGCTCTTTGGTTGTCAAGTCGTTACTCATGCATAATTAAAGAGTGATAAATTTCCTATTTGATCAAATAAAATTTATAGTAGGCTCAATACTATATAGTTTGTAAGGCCCCAAAATATACCTTAGTTGAAATAATACATGTTTATGAAAGTACATGTGTAATAGGAGTTAGAATTTTGCTATGATTAGAATATGAAAAAATTATGACTTGAATTTTTTGATCTAGTGGATTATAGTGAGTAAATTGAAATTAATTGATACCATTAGAGAATTGAGGTATTTAAATGTATATTTAGAATAGGAACATTTTCAAGTGGCAAGATAAATTGATATATGAAAATTGCAAAGATTAAGCCTATGAGTTAATGACATTTGGCATAAGTAATTAATTGACAAATTGCTTGGCAAGAATGTAACAAATGGCATTGTTAAAAAGTTGACAAGTGAACCAATGGAAGTGTTGCAATTGGCAGCATAAATGGAGGCAACTGGGAGTCATGCATTGGAGATATATGTGGCAATACATAATGAAGACACCTAGCAACTTAGGTGTCAAGCCTTTACAAGACTTTGGAAGCCTTCATTTGTTCTGTTCTTTCCACCGATTCCTTGCTGAAATAACCTTTTTCTTCCGATTGTCACCTTGGGGTTACTTCAAAATTTTAACCAAGGATTGCGTATAGCGCAACCTCAGGTTGTTTTCTTGAGGAACCAAAAGTGAAATTAATTCCTAAGTAACTAAATGCAATGCAACCTAAACGATAAAATGGGGTTTGATTTGAAAAATTACCGCTAAAGTTTGCAACGAATTAAAATAACACTAAGGACTTGTTTTGGGTATTTTTAAAATTTAAATGAGAAATTTGAAATGACAACGAGTGAATTAAATAAGAAAACAAACAAAAGTAATTAACAATGATAAACGCAATCCTTCAGTTCAATAACGCAGGCAATCATCACTAAAAAAGATATGGGAGTTAAAATAATTTAACTAAGGATTTAAAATCGAACTTTAATCTAACAACCGAGCCACCTCGAATTGTTACAAAAATATTTTCCAATAATCCCAATTTACTACCTGCCACTAGACTAGTAAAATAGAACTAAGGATACTAACACCAATGCTCGACTTTTACTCAATATTTAAGAAACAGAATTAATGCTAGCAACAGATAAAATGTTCCAAATAATTCAAGCCACCTTGAATAATCACCAATTTCACTAAAATCTCAATACAAAGTTTTGACCCAAAACAAAGTAATGAAATTAAATCCGAAATTAACACAAAATCAATTGCCAAACAATAATTCAGTCACAAAACACAACTCCAAATAATTAAATAGTAAAATCTATGAATTACTAATTAATTAAATGGACAGAATAAAAATGCAGTTTTAACTCCCCTATAAAAATGCCAAGCTCTTGCCTTTGCCATTGAACCGAAGGATTAGGAAAAACTAGCCCCAAAAAGTCATTGAAGTTGTTACCGACATTGAGCTCCGACGGTCAGCCATAGGATTTTCGGATTTGGTGAAGACGACAAAGAAAACGGAATAAATCCCCTTCCTACGCAACCTTGTCCAGAACATGCAACAAGACCACCAGCTCCTATCTTCTTTAATGTGATTAATTAAATCCTCCCTTCTTGCTCCACAACGCCTGCCTTTGCGCGATCTTTGCGCGATCTCCACAGCACCAAGCTAACGTTAACTCACGTTTTTCCTCTTATTTTCACAGCGCCAACACATCAGATTTTGTTGTTGTCTCCTTCAGATTTTCGCCAACGTCGTACAAGGCAGCACACTCCCCACACACTCACACAACGCCACTCCACTACATGCACAAAAACAACGTTTTTCTCCACCAGGAATAGTAGCACAACAACGTTATTCTAGTTATTTTTATTTATCTCCAAAGCCACTCATATAGTACCACGCATCAGCCTATTTTTTTCTTCTTAGATGAGACTAATTAATTCCCCTCTAAACATGCACCACACTCACGTAACTAGCACAGTCACCTGGACAACACAAGCATAAACAACACATAGTTCACCTCTCCTCACACACTACACACAACGCCTACTGGTCTGCTCCTTCCTTGCTTCACTAGCTCCCAGATTTGCTCAACGCCAGCTCCTCCTAATTCACGCACAGCCCACTAAACCAACACAGAGACACACACTCAACCAGTTCACGCATGCCTCACTTAAGTTGTCGTTATTTTCGTCTCTCCTAGCCCAGACCAACGCAACACATTCACACAAAACAAGCTACTCACACAAAGACACGCAACACTCTTCTCTTATTTTTCTCTTTTTCTCCAGCAGCACACGATACACTCCCTCTTCAGTATAACCACGTTACTCTCCTAGTTACTCAAAAAATCAACACCTACGGACACATCACAACCATAAGGATTTTCAACAAGCCAACTCTCCTTTATTTTTCTCCTAAGCATAAGCCAACAACGCCACACACACACAACAAGACCAGCTCTTCTTTTATTTTGTTACTTCACGCCAGCCCCACGCTACCTACTCTCTCGTTCAACCCATGCCTCACCTACTCCTTTAGTTTTTTCCTAAGCTACTCACATATGTTCCCCAAGCACCATCTCTCTTCTTTCTTTTAACGCACATCATAGCCTCCTTTATTTACCTTGCGTTTTATTTTTATTCTCCAACACAAGCCAACAATAACTAGCCTTTATGCACACTCCAACGTCTCCACCAACTGCCCCCACAAACCATGCTAAGCCAACTACTATTGCTACATTTTCTATTTTTAATTCATCTCCTAGACATCATCACCACTCCATCCAAGTCAATTACAAGCCCCACCTCACAACAAAGTTACCTGCTCCTTCACATGCACACACCCATGCCTTTGCTTCATTTTATGCTTGTTAATTTATTCCTCTCCCCCACACTAGCAGCCCACGTTGACAACTAATGCACCTCACAAACCACTACCTTTTGTTCCCTTTGATGTGACAATTTAAACACCCTCTTAAGTGCCGCTAGTCACCCCAATCTGCTCCCCCTTTTCTCTTGTGCGTTACTTCTCAATTAAAAGCCTCACTAGTTAAAAACGTTCTCCTGCTTGTGCTGTCGTTTTCTGGTCTTATGCAACGCTTGCCTTATGTTTCTCTAGCTCTTTTAATCCTCTTTAAATTTTAATTTCTTCATTTTCAGCTTATCCTTGTAGATTCTGGCATTATCATAAGACTCAAGTCTCATCTCTTCAAGCTCTTGGAGTTGCATTGTCCGGTTTTCAAGTGCAGATTCAAGATCTGCATTACACGCCTTGATTGCACAATAAGATTTGTGCTCGATCTCCATAGGTAAATGGAAAGACTTGCCATAAAGCAACAGGAAAGGGGACATGCCTATAGGAGTCTTGTGGGCAGTTCTGTAAGCCCATAGCGCCTCCTCAAGCCTTTCACTCCAGTCTTTTCGAGATGGCTTCACAATTTTTTCTAGTATACTCTTTACTTCCCGATTGGAGATTTTAGCCAATCCATTTGTTTGAGGATGGTAAGGAGTGGCCAGCTTGTGATTAACTCCATACTTAGCAAGTAAAGACTTGATAGTCCTATTGCATAAATGTGTTCCTTGGTCACTGACGATTGCTCTTGGAATGCCGTTGTAGCGCCCCCTCACCGTAGGGTACACATCGGGATGCCCGAAGGTCGCTCCGACACGTATCCCACGAGAAAGGTGCACTACCAAAAAATCCGACTATTAATCCACATGGCATCGCAATAATTAAAGCCATAATATATCAGAAATCAGTAATTTTAAAATCCAAAATAATCTTGATACAGTCATCCAATATCAGAATAGACAAGTCTATCAGTCCCCTAAACAACACCAAAAAGGAAACTGATACAAACATCTATCCTAAGTCATCTGTAAAAGTCCAACCCAGCTGACCGACCTGTGTGCCATTGCTTCTCATGCCAGCACGCTCGCACGGAAGGAAAAGACTATCTCCGGAGCTAGGGGCCTAATCTATCAGTCCTGAAAAATTAGATGCAATTTTTGGGTAAGTTTGCGAACTCAGTGAGAAACCATCATCGATGGTTCACTCAAATCATGCATTACGCATATTGCGTACAGCACGACAGTATTCAATTTATCATATAACAATTTACAATAACATGTAACAATTTGCAGTATCATATCACAATTTACAGTAAATCATGCCATCACGAAATCAATCATTGTCACAAATCAGTTAATCATGAAATTGCAATGCATATGTGACTCTTCCGCTTATTCAATGTGTGGCCCAAGCGCTCGATCGATGTCGATTCGATGGGGACGCGTCAGGGGTTTCTCCTCTCGGGCTCGAGGCCCGGTCAGTACAGTATTATAACTCGAGGCTCATTTCAGTAAAATCGCGACTTGGGTCACAACATTCATTATCTGATCATGCATTTATGCATGAAATGCGATGTTCAGTAATTTACAGTGTACGGCTATAAAAGCCCAGTATTGCAATTCCCAGTGTCATACAGTAGTTCAATCTAATACAGTAAAAGCATGAAATTCGCTCCTATACATTTCAGTAATCATGTAGTCATACAGAGCATTTAAGCAATCAGGAATTTGAGAAACCAACTAGGTTACTCACCTGTAACTTCGAGCTATCGCTCGAAGTCCCAAAGAATGTCCGTGGAATGACGATCCAATGACGCCTCTATAATAGTAAAATACAGTCCCATTACTAGATACTCAATTAAACAATTCAGTGATGCATATGTCTCAATGGAATTATGTACAATGCATGTTCACGATTTCCGGCGCTAAAACCCAATTTTGAACTCTTATGCCCTATTCTAACTCTTCGCTCAATTGATCGACCATAATTGATCCATTCCTAAAAACTCAGTTCAATTTCCTCAATTCGTACTCCCTATAACAATTCCCTATCCATTGGGTCAAAACCTCTATTGAAAATCCCAATTAAAACTCCAATTATCATAATTCAATACTTAGGTCACTATAGGAACCATAATTGACCTTAATCTCGATAAATCAATACCATTTAAATTAAATTCTAACTTCCATAATTATCCTCAATTGTAGACCTCTTTCCCTAGATCATAATGAATCGAGAAACACCTCAATCGGAGGTCTATACCATAAGTTATGCCCAATAAACTAAAAATCAATCCATCGAAAATCGCTCTTCATTGCGACTACATCCTCGCCATGGCGTCTGAGAAAATCGCTTCGCCGCGGACGCCATGGCGTGCATCTCTTCTTGGCTCTTGGCGGCGTGAAACTCATCTTTCGCCAATAGCGTCTTCTGTGCTTTGCTTTCGCGAAAGCACTTAATTTACTCGTCGGCGTAGGTGCGCCAGACGTCGCTGACGCGAGGGTCGCGCCACCGTCTTCTCCGATCACTTTTCTTCCATTTCTCTCTCTAAAACCCCCATTAACACTCTCAACTACCCAAATCAACCATAATAAATGCCCTAAATGCATCAAAAACCATTAATACCACATTAAAGCCATAAATACTTACCAATCGAAGATCAAACTCCACAAATCCCTCAAATCTCCGTAAACCCTAAAATCCTTCAATATCAACGATTAACCACTCTCAAAGCTTCTCAACCTTCATCAATCACAATAAACAAGTTAGCTTTGCACAATGAGGAGAAAACCACAAGGAAAAATCGAAGAACCTCACCGATGGGAGGAATCGATGAACACCGTGGGAGGAGAAGAAGAAATGTTAAAGCCTTAGGATAAAATCCCCAAATTTCAAACCTAGGTATTTATAGACATAGGTCTCCAAATCAGTTCAAATTTCAGTCTCTAAATTTCAATGACTCAACACTTTTATTTCCTAACAGTATAACTCTAATTTTTTTTTCCATTGCCATTGGACAATTCTTTCAGTACCATACGATCACTCGGTCTGTCACTCGAAAATTTCCGGTCCGGGCATTTTCTCCCGAATTTTCAGAAAATTTCCTATAAGCCACTATCAATTGCCAATCACTCTTAAACTATTCTAAATCAGTCATTCGAGCCCACTTACTCCTAATTTCTCAATTAATCACGATCCAGTCAGTTTCCAGTTCACAATCCAATCAATTCATACTCATAATTAAAATGCCGAAAAATCATGAATGCATGTACCTATGAATAAATGCATATGCAAGAAACCTGTTCCTCTATGATTAGAGGCCAGTAACATGTTCAATCAGTGAATGCAATGAAACCTATCAGTCCGTCCCAATTACCAAAATACCCTTGCTAACAGTAACGGGATGTTACAATTTACCCTTCCTAATAAAAATTTCGTCCCGAAATTTAATACCTGTCTGATCGAATAGATGAGGATAATGACTCCCCATATGCTCCTCAGTCTCCCAAGTAGCTTCCTCAGAAGAGTGGTTCTTCCAAAGGACTTTCACCAATGGAATCACCCTGTTCCTCAGCTGCTTGACTCGTGATCCTATAATCTGTACCGGCTCCTCGACATAGCTCAAATCACTGGCCACCTCAATCTCCTGAGCCGGAATCACATGCGTCGGGTCTGAACGGTACCGTTGGAGCATACTAACATGAAACATGTCATGCATCTGGGACATCTCACTTTCAACGCAATCAGAAGCCAACGGTCTTATCCTCTCAAGGATCTCATACGGACCGATATACCGAGGGCTCAACTTGCCCTTACGGCCAAACCTCAGTACTCATTTCCAAGGAGACACCCGGAGAAACACTTTGTCACCTACACTATACTCCATCTCTCGCCGATGCTGATCCACATAACTCTTCTGTCTTTCCTGAGCCGCCTTGATGCGACTCCGAATCAACTATACCTTATCCACTGTATCCTGAATCAGCTCGGGACCCTCAATCAATCTCATACCCTCTTCATACTAATACAATGGCGATCGACATGGTCACCCATACAAGGCCTCATACGGTGCCATCCCAATACTACTCTGATACTGGTTATTATATGCAAAATCGATCAGTGTCAAATACTGATCCTATGCTCCTCTGAACTCCAATACACACGCCCGAAGCATGTCCTCAACAGTCTTAATCGTCCTCTCGCTCTGTCCATCTGTCTAAGGATGAAACGCTGTACTGAAGTTCAACCTCGAACCCATAGCAGTCTGTAGGCTCTTCCAGAACCTCGAAGTGAACACAGGATCCTCATGCGAGACTATCGACAACGGAACCCCATGCAACCGTACAATCTCTGCTACATACTTCTGGGCCAACTGATCGAGAGTATTGCTCTCCCTCACTGGCAAGAAGTGAGCCGATTTAGTCAATCGGTCCACTATGACCCAGATAACATCATGCTGCCTCGGTGTCCTAGACAATCCCGTCACAAAATCCATGGTAATTCGCTCCTATTTTCACTCCAAAATGGGCAACGAATGCAACTTTCCCACTGGAGCCTGATGCTCTGCCTTAACTTGCTGACAAATCAGACACTTGGAAACATACTCTGCCACTTGCCTCTTCATACCAGGCCACCAGAAATGTTGTCTCAGTGAATTATACATCTTGGTCGTACCAGGATGCATAGCATAGGTAGCTACATGTGCCTCCTCTAGGATCTCCCGTCTCAAATCATCAACATCTGGCACACACAGTCTTTGTCCCATCCATAAAGTCCCATCTCTCAACTCAAACTCCGAATCAATACCGGCCTGGACTCTCTCAATCAGTCTCACTAACACTGGGTCTTGATCCTGAACTCTCCGGATCCTATCATGCAACATCGACCTCAGCCTCAAAGTAGCAATCAGAGCTCCATCCTGACCCAAATCCATCTGTACATTAAGAGCTCTCAACTGAATCAGACCAGGTAACCTCAAAACCTGAACCTGAGTTGCACTACCATGCGATCTCCTACTCAGTGCATCGGCCACCACATTGGCCATCCCTGGATGGTACTCAATCGTGCAGTCATAGTCCTTCAGCAACTCTATCCATCTTCTCTGTCTCAGATTGAGCTCTCTTTGGCTCAACAGATACCTCAAACTCTTATGATCAGTGAAGATTTGGAACGTCTCCCCATACAGATAATGTCTCCAGATCTTCAGAGCAAACACAACTGCGACCAACTCCAAGTCATGCACCGGATAATTCACCTCATGAGACCTCAACTGTCTCGAGGCATACGCTATAACTCTCCCATGCTGCATCAATACACATCGATCCACGATGCGAGGCATCATGTAAACCACAAAGCCTCCGGTCCCAGATGGAATGCCTAACACCGGTGCAGTCGTCAACCGATGTTTCAGCTCCTCAAAGCTCTTTTGGCACTCCTCAGACCATCTGAACGACACATTCTTCCTCAACAGTTTTGTCAAAGGGGCAGAGATCAACGAAAACCCCTCGACGAACCTCCGGTAATATCCGACCAATCCTAGGAAACTCCGCAACTCTGGCACACTCCTCGGAATCTTCCAACTCATAACCACCTCTATCTTATAAGGGTCCACCTGAATACCCTCACCGGACACCACGTGCCCCAGAAATACAATCTCATCAAGCCAGAATTCACACTTAGTGAATTTGGCGAACAACTATCTCTCTCTTATGACCAAGGACAATCTTCGATGCTCGGCGTGCTCTGTCTACCTCGAATAAACCGAATATCATCAATAAATACAATCACAAACCGATCCGGTGGGGCTGAAAACCTTATTCATCAAGGCCATGAAATTTGCGGGGTATTAGTCAACCCAAACGGCATCACTAGGAACTCGAAATGCCCGCACACGCCCTCGAAAGCACTCTTGGGCACATCACCTCTACAATCCTCAATCGATAGTAAACGATCGCAGTCCAACTTAGTGAACACCGAGCTCCTCAGAATCGATCAAATAGATCATTGATCCTAGGCAGTGGATACTTGTTCTTCACTGTCACCCGATTCAACTGCCTATAGTCAATACACAATCTCAGAGTCCCGTCCTTTTTCTTCACAAACAGTACCGGAGCTCCCCATGGAGAAACACTCGGTCTAATGAATCCCTTATCCAGAAGCTCATGCAACTGAGCCTTAAGCTCCATCAGTTCCACCGGTGCCATCCTATATGGAGGGATCGATATATGAGCGACACCTGGAACGAGATCAATTGAGAACTCTGTCTCCCGCTCTGGCGACAATCTCGGTAACTCCTCGGGAAACACATCCGGAATTCCCTGACTACGGGAACATCCTGCAATCTCTGCTCAACTATGGAATCCACTACGTGAGCCAGATAGGCCTCACAACCTCCCTGCATCAATCTCGGGGCACTTTCGAAGGATATCATCCTCATCGCTTTGCTCGACTAACTCCTCGAAAAACAACCACGGGTGACCGGAGACTCCAATACAACCTCCTTGGTATAACGATCCATGATAGCCTATATGCGATCAACGGTCCATCCCCGATATCACGTCAATCTCCCTCGAGGCGAGAATGATCGGATCAAGACTTAGAATCGCTTGGTCGATCTGAGCAGGACACCCTATCTGAGACCTCTCCCAATACGGTCGTACTACTGAGGTATACTCACCTCTAACCCATATCTGTAACCTCCGCCTATCCCCATGCAGTCTACATGCTAAATGCGGTGCAATGAAAGAATGAGTGGATCCAGGATCCAACAATGCATATGCTTCAAAACCAGAAATCAGAAGCATATCTGCAACAACATCCGAAGAATCCTGTGCCTCCTGCCGAGTCATGGCATAGACCTAACTTTGTGATCGCTGCATGTCGCTTTGCTCGGTCCCTCTGACCTCATTGCGGACCCCTCTGCTCGGCCTCGGCCTCTCCATCCTGATCCACCTCCACGACTCTGCTTTGACAGTGGTATTCTTTTGATCTTCCAATCATAGTAGACTGGGCTCCTAAAGTCTCTGGGCAGTTCCTTACCAGGTGGTCCATCGAGCCACACCTCAAACAGGCTCCAGATAGCCATCGACACTCTCCATTATGCCTCTTGTCACAATGCTCGCATAAAGGAACAGACTGCCCTGAAACTCTGGTACTGCCGCCACCACTACCAGTCTGTACAAATCTGCCCCTCTGCCCATGACCGGTCTGTTCAGCCCCTCCTGCGGACTGAAGGGCCTACTCGACGCTCTTGTACCCTCTGCCCAAAGATTGCCTCGATCATCACTAGGTCTCTTATGCTGGTCCCCGACTAGTCTCATTAGACTCTCCTCGATGTCGCTCAGTAATATCTCGTTATCAAGTGGCGGGTATATTTGTAAATTGGATCGAATCGGGTTAAAATGCAGAGCAAATGTGAATTCTTCATGCATTATAGTTTCTATAGTCATCGGTAAATGATTATTGATGGCATAAGTATATGAATATGTGTACATGTATGACATTTCCCGATTGAATTGTGAAAATAGGAAATTTGTGCGAAAAGTGTATAAATGAGTTTTGCATATGAATTGGAATGAGAAAAATTGAATTTAGAGAACTGGATTATGAGATTGGAGTGTAGGAATATGCAATTCCTAATTTTGTGAATTTATGGAAATTTTTCTGAAATTTTTAGAGAATCGAGTCCGAGGAAAAATGGTATAGTGGTGATAAACCGGATTCGGTCCGTGATTGATTGGCAATTGATATGAGGCAAGTTGAATTATGACTTTAGGATTTATTATTAATTGTTATTGCGTGATCGGGAGAAATCGAATCGAAATTGAATTGAGGTGGTTGGATTGGACTTGTGGCAATCAAATTGCCAAACAAGCCTTAAGGTTTCTCATATATATATAGAGTCTATGCCTTTGAACTTTGAGAGACGATGCTTGCTTCTGCTCTGGAGAAATTGCTTTGTTCTTCTTCTTCCCTTGCGTGGATTTCTTGGTGATTTGGAAGAGTTTAAGGCTTAATCAAGCACCGATGGAGCAATTCCACGGGCAGTGCTGAGACTTCCAGGCTGTAGCTCGGAAGTGCAGGTGAGTAACCTAGTTGGTTTCTCAACCTATATGTATTACATTTTGTGTACATATGCCATGTGGAGATACGGATGGATATGTGTGACTGTTTTGATTGATTTCGAACCATGGGTGTTCGAAATATTGGATTGAGATATGGAAGTGCAAAATGTGAATAAATGTGCATAAATGCAATAGTGAATCGAATTGTAAAAATGTTAGCGAAAGAAATGAGATATGACTGTGAAATGTGAATGACATATGCACTCATGCATAATTAAATGATCAGATAATGATAGTTGTTGACCCGAGATGCCACTGTATATTTGAGGACGTCGCGGTAAAACCCAGAACACACACCGCATGAGAAACACGCAAACACCTACGGGTGGGGTGTGGGTCCTATTATGTGAAAGGGATTAGTGCATACCAGCGGCTCTCCTATCCCTAATGTGAGTGGGCAGTAGTGCATACCCAGAGGGCCCTCCTACTTGCCAAAAATGTGATTACTGATTTCTGATTGCGCTCGGTCACAACAATGAAATGAAACTGAAAGTGTCGTATGCATACTGCATATGTAAATGATCTAAAGTGAAATGTGTGAAAGTGAAATTGAATGCATGTGAATATATGAAAGTGTGAATATGTGATTCAGTGTGTATATGAATTGTGAATGCATGAGTTGGGTGAACCATCGATGATGGTTTCTTATTGAGTTCTCAAACTCACCCAACATTGCATCTATTTTTCAGGAACTGAAGAGTACCCCGTTAGACTAACAGGAGTATGATCGTTGCTAGCAAGGCAGAGTAGCGGGTCGGGATCAGTGTCGTCACAAATGCATGAGTACAGTGTTTTGTTTGGTGGGCCCTAGCTTAATAAATGTAAAAGTGTATTGAGTTTTTGATTTCTGAATTGTGTTCAGAAATGGCATCGAGCCTAGTTGGGTCATGCCTTTCTGCTTATGTACTGATTTAGCACTGTCGAGTGCTAATTAATAACTGAAAGTGTTTTGTATCTGAAAATGTTTTTGTGATATGTCGGGCCCAAAGTGTGTTTTGATTTCCGCGCGTTAAAACGTTTTTGGAAGAAAAATTTCATAACGAGTTTTAAATTGTGATTGACTGCTCTAGCATGCCACCCTCGCGGGTCACGGGCTCGGATGTCACTGTAGATGTCGGGTTCGGGTCTCGCGGGAGTTGGGGTGCTACATTTATGGTATCAGAGCCCAGAAGTACAATCTTACATGGGCTTTCTGAAAAGTGTGTCAAATTGCATACATTTAAGTCATGTCATTGGCAGATAGTGACAACTGATCCCCAGTCTAGCATATGAGTCTCATACATGATCCTATACTAGTGATTTAAGTGGTTAGAAATAGTGAGGAAAAGATGATATGGAAAATGTGATAAATGAAAGTTGTGGGTGGAAATCAAGAAATAAGAACGAGTATATGGTATGATATAATAATTGGAGAGTTAGTGTATTGGTACTGATGGGCGTATTATAAAATACGACATTAGAATGATATGGGAACAATCTGTGGATGTGAAATAGATGTGAACATGTATAGGAAAAGTATGAAGATATGTGAAAGATGGCAAGATTGAAAGTGTATAAGGAAAGTGAATGGAATTAAAATGTTCTGCAAATTATAGAGAATAATTGCATAACTGTGATCTTGATTTGAGAATGAAAATTTATAAGTATGAATCAATAATGAAAAAGACTGAAATGTAAGACAATGGTAAGGGTAGATGAAAAAGGTCATCAAGGATGAGTTGAATTGCCTATGTGAATGCACACCTGATGATAGGAATACATCACAGTAAGTGAAAATATGAAGCCTATGGGAATGATATCGGAATCAATTGGTGAGTCAGTAGAGAACTGCCAGTCATAGTTTTTATGATTAAAGATCATTGTGAGTTAGAGTAAGAAGTGAAAATGCCTATAGTGATTTATTGAAATGAATTAAGATTGTAAATTGGATATGAATGGAGTCATAGATTGGATAGTGTAAGCGATTAATTGGTGAATTATGTTACACTTGTCTCTTGATGTCGATGAAATGATTTTGATGATGCATACCTCAATGTGTAGTAATTAAAAGGATGTTCGATTTATATGAATTGAGGCATAACTGATTCATATGGGATAGTATGAGTATAGTTAAAAGTGATTTCATAAGGCATTGCGAATGTCCGCAAGAAATGTGACAATTGTTGTTGATTAGGAATTTCATAAGTGGTATTGATAAAGATAGATAGAAACCTTCTTTCAAAGAAGAGTTTCCACGAATTGAGTTAAGTTGATTAGATGATTTAATTGGACGAATTATTGATTAAGAGATAAATCGAGATAAATTGGAAATGAATGAAAAGTGTTTATCGGGAGTCCAAATCTGGTGGAGACTCAAGAGTTAGAAATAAAATATGGATCGAAAGGATGTGTATTATGCTAAGGTGAAGAATGTGGTATGTAATAGGATTATTGAGCAGTGAAGAGATATTAGTTCACGTAATTGGGGAAAATATCAATTTGCGAATATTGGTGAAAAAAATGTTCGAAAGTACAAGTGTATTTGATAAAATGTGTCATCGACCTAGTTTGAAATGATGGTAAATAAAGTGAATTATGTGGAGAAATTAGTGTAAAAAGCGGATGTCAAAATATATTACGATGAAACCGAGAAAGTTATAAGAAAATTGTTCCTCATTGGAGACAATCGGTAATTAGAAAATTATCTGAAGTGATCATGAGTATGAGGAGTTTATTATCTTCTTTGAAAGGTAAAATGACTCAATTATGTTTAGAGTGTATAATGATTATAGCGTAGATGATCAATTGAATGTATTTGAAAAATGGAATATATGAATTGGCACAATTGAGGAATTGTGCAAGTGTTGTAAGAATGAATCTTAGTTGATCAAATAAAGAGTGGTTAAGTCAATATTCAAATATGCCACATCGGGAGACTTAATATCGATAGAGATGATGATAACATGTGGAATTTGTAAGTGACATGTGTATCTGAGACATTTGGAGAATTTGTATCTTGATCAAAGTGTCCCGAGAAAAAAAAGGGCTATGATGCATAGTATAAAGTGGTTTTATGTGCATAGGGATAAATATAATTTCAAGGGTCGAATTGTGATTTGATGATTGATAAATATGTACTGGATATTTGTTTGAAAATTTTTTGGAGACCCTATTTATGCAGAAATGTGTTTAGATGTATCTATGGATCGCAAAGTGATAATGGTTGAGATATTGGTGAATTTAAAAGCAGTGAAAAGGATTATGCGATTGAGGTATTTCGTAAATTTGAAAGATTTGAACAGAATTATGTGTTTGAGTATTTTAGAATCTAATAGTATTGCAATGTGAAGTATTGAATTGGAAAATGTGACGACAGAAAATTTCAATTTTGGGAGCGACAAGGTTATTAAACCTGTTGTAATAGTAAAGCGATCTGTCGAACGATGAAGGGACAAAAAGAAAGCATTATGGGCAATTGGTATTCCAAATCGGATGTGTATGTGTGTAAAAGAATTTGGCAAAACAGAATTGTGGATTTAGAAAATGAATTTGACCGTTGAGGAAATTTAATTATTAAGGCGAATTATGAAATGTGGGTGATACCACTTAAGGAATTGTAAGAGGAATTATGCGAAATGATTAAAGCTTTATGTTCTAATAAGAGTGTATTGGAAGGGTGATAGAAAGTAGAGTGTGACATCGAGTAATTATTTGTGTGAATAACCAACTGACTTGACTGTTGGAGATAAATGTGAAATTGATATTGTGGAATTCATAAGGATATGAGATTGATGTAAAATTCACATTGATAGAGAGTATATTAATTGTATTGGTATTACCGGTTGAAAAGTGTATAAGGGTCAAAAAAAGTGCGCTATTAGAGATGTGTAAATCAAGTAAAATGAATCTGAAATAGAAATTGTGAAACATAGTAAATGAAGATGAATTGAATTGATTTTTATCGAGGTTGTTGGCATCGTATGAAATTGGTGTTTGAACCATATAGTGATGTGATCTGATAATTGATTAATGAAATGTTTTGAAGTGTATCGCCTCGATCAAGATACACTTAGATTGAGAATAAAGGTAAAATTGGGAGAAAATAAATTTATTATAAGCGGCCTCGATGTGATTATGCTGTGAATCGATGTGATTGTGTTGTAAATAGAAGTTAGTGTAAAATTTAAAAGAGTGATTGGGATTTGTAAAGTGTTATATGAACAGAGATAAGGAATATTGATATGATCGGATGTGTGTATGATTGGATTAAAATAAAGAATAGTGAATACAGTGTGGAAATTGAGAAAGGAAAAAGAGGCAATTGATTGTATTAATTTGGTGAATTGGCATAAATAGAATTCTATATTGATATAGAGGAAAAGCAGTGTTATAGTGATGGAATAAATCTCCGACTTCCTAATCGATCGTATGTGAAATTTCGAGGACGAAATTTTTATTAGGAGGAGAATTGTAACATCCCGTTATCAAGTAGCGGGTATATTTATAAATTGGATCGAAGTAGGGTTAAAGTACAGACAAATGTGAATTCTTCATGCATTATAGTTTCTATAGTCATCGGTAAATGATTATTGATGGCATAAGTATATGAATATGCGTACATGTATGACATTTCCCGATTGAATTGTGAAAATTGGAAATTTGTGCGAAAAGTGTATAAATGAGTTTTGCATATGAATTGGAATGAGAAAAATTGAATTTAGAGAACTGGATTATGAGATTGGAGTGTAGGAATATGCAATTCCTAATTTTGTGAATTTATGGAAATTTTTCTGGAATTTTTAGAGAATCGAGTCCGGACCGAAAAAATGGTATAGTGACTGATAAACCGGATTTCGGGTCCGTGATTGATTGGCAATTGATATGAGGCAAGTTGAATTATGAATTTAGGATTTATTATTAATTATTATTGCGTATCGGGAGAAATCAGAATCAGAAATTGAATTGAGGTGGTTCGGATTGGACTTGCGGCAATCGAAATTGCCAAACAAGCCTTAAGATTTCTGTATATATATAGAGTCTATGCCTTTGAACTTTGAGAGACGATGCTTGCTTCTGCTCTGGAGAAATTGCTTTGTTCTTCTTCTTCCCTTGCGTGGATTTCTTGGTGATTTGGAAGAGTTTAAGGTTTAATCAAGCACCGATGGAGCAATTCCACGGGCAGTGCTGAGACTTCCAGGCTGTAGCTCGGAAGTGTAGGTGAGTAACCTAGTTGGTTTCTCAACCTATATGTGTTACATTTTGTGTACATATGCCATGTGGAGATACGGATGGATATGTGTGACTGTTTTGATTGATTTGAACCATGGGTGTTGAAATATTGGATGAGATATGGAAGTGCAAAATGTGAATAAATGTGCATAAATGCAATAGTGAATCGAATTGTAAAAGTGTTAGCGAAAGAAATGAGATATGGTGTGAAATGTGAATGACATATGCACTCATGCATAATTAAATGATCGAGATAATGATAGTTGTTGACCGAGACGCCATCAGTATATTTGAGGACTTGTGGTAAAACCCATGAAACACACGCCATGATAAAACTTGCAAACACCTACAGGTGGGGTGTGTGGTCTATTATGTGAAAGGATTAGTGCATACCAGCGGGCTCTCCTATCCCTAATGTGAGTGGGCGATAGTGCATACCCGGAGGGCCCTCCTACTTGCCAAAAATGTGATTACTGATTTCTGATTGCGCTCGGTCACAACAATGAAATGAAACTGAAAGTGTCGCATGCATTCTGCATATGTAAATGATCTAAAGTGAAATGTGTGAAAGTGAAATTGAATGCATGTGAATATATGAAAGTGTGAATATGTGATTCAGTGTGTATATGAATTGTGAATGCATGAGTTGGGTGAACCATCGATGATGGTTTCTCATTGAGTTCGCAAACTCACCCAACATTGCATCTATTTTTCAGGAACTGAAGAGTACCCCGTTAGACTAACGGGAGTATGATCGTTGCTAGCAAGGTAGAGTAGCGGGTCGGGATCAGTGTCGTCACATCTGCATGAGTCAAGATGTTTTGTTTGGTGGGCCCTAGCTTAATAAATGTAAAAGTGTATTGAGTTTTTGATTTCTGAATTGTGTTCAGAAATGGCATCGAGCCTAGTTGGGTCATGCCTTTACCTTATGTCTTGATTGAGCATCGTCGAGTGCTAATTAATAGCGAAAGTGTTTTGTATCTGAAAATGTTTTTGTGATATGTTGGGCCCAAAGTGTGTTTTGATTTCCGCGCGTTAAAACATTTTTGGAAGAAAAATTTCATAACGAGTTTTAAATTGTGATTGACTGCTCTAGCATGCCACCCTCGCGGGTCACGGGCTCGGATGTCATTGTAGATGTTGGGTTCGGGTCTCGCGGGAGTTGAGGTGCTACATGCTCGATCCTCACTGCTGCAGCCCTCAACTCAATAAAATTGCCCATATCGGACCTAGCCAATCGGGTACGGATCTCCAGATTGAGTCCGCCCTTAAAATGCTGACGCTTGTCAGCCTCAGTAACAACCAATGTAGAAGCATAGCCCATCAGCTCGTTGAACCGCACCTCATAGTCGGCCACGGTCATCTACCCCTGTCTCAACTCTAAGAACTCCTGCATCTTCATTTCCAGATAGACCTTGGGCATGAAATTTTCCTTGAATTCCCTCAGAAAGTCATCCCATGTCAGTGTACAGGGCTTGGTGGTACTGCCCGGGACAGTCTTCCACCATTTAAATGCAGGACCCTGAAGGAGCAAAACTGCGTAGTCAAAATGCTCATCCGGGTCGCAGTCCATCTGATCGAGGACTCTCTCAGTCCTCTCTAGCCATCCTCACCTTCGCAGAGTCGGGCTTTGCCATAAAGTCAACGCCCTCGCCACGTAGATCGATCATATCTCCGTTCCCATCTTACAGGAACTCGAGGAGGCAGCTCCTCTGAAAGAGGCATCGGGAACTCCCTACTAGCTCCTACCGATTCCAGGTCAGCTAGTAGCTCAACTCGATCTCCAAGGACGGATGACCTAAAAGCATAAGAAATTACGATCGATTCGCTATTCTTACAGTGATTCCAGCCTAAAATATACTATGCCCAAAAGATGCCAAACCTGGCTTTGATACCACTTAATGTAGCGCCCCCTCACTGTAAGGTACACATCGGGACGCCCGAAGGTCGCTCCGACACGTATCCCACGATAAAGGTGCACTACCAGAAAATCCGACTGTTAATCCACATGGCATCGCAATAATTAAAACCATAATATATCATAAATCAGTAATTTTAAAATCCAAAATAATCTTGATACAGTTATCCAATATCATAATAGACAAGTCTATCAGTGCCCTAAACAACACCAAAAAGGAAACTGATACAAGCATCTATCCTAAGTCATCTGCAAAAGTCCAACCCAGCTGCGCTTCTCTTGCCAGCACGCTTGCACGGCAGGAAAAGACTATCTTCGGAGCTAGGGCCTAATCTATCAGTCCTGAAAAATTAGATGCAATTTTTGGGTGAGTTTGTGAACTCAGTGAGAAACCGTCATCGATGGTTCACTCAAATCATGCATTACGCATATTGCGTACAGCACGGCAGTATTCAATTTATCATATAACAATTTACAATAGCATGTAACAATTTGCAGTATCATATCACAATTTCTGATAAATCATGCCATCACGAAATCGATCATTGTCACAAATCGCTTAATCATGAAATTGCAATGCATATGTGACTCTTTCCAATTATTGATGTTGTGCCCAGCGCTCGGTCGATGATCGATATTGATGGGGACGCGTCGAGGATTTCTCCCCTTGGGCTCGAGGCGGCGATACATTATTAGAGCTCGAGGCTCATTTCGGTAAAATCGCGACTTGGGTCTAGCGTTCATTATCGATCATACATTTATGCATGAAATGCGATGTTCGATAATTACGATGTACTGGCTATAAAAGCCCGAGATTGCAATTCCAGTGTCATCTGAAGAGTTCAATCAATACAATAAAAGCATGAAATTCGCTCCTATACATTTCAAGTAATCATGTAGTTCACCTTTGCATGTAGTCATACTGAGCATTTAAGCAATCAGGAATTTGAGAAACCAACTAGGTTACTCACCTATAACTTCCGACCTACTGCTTGGAAGTCCCAGCAATGTCCGTGGAATGACGATCCAACGACGCCTCTATAACAGTAAAATACAGTCCCATTACTAGATACTCAATTAAACAATTCAGTGATGCATATGTCTCAATGGAATTATGTACAATGCATGTTCACGATTTCCGGCGCTAAAACCCAATTTTGAACTCTTATGCCCTATTCTAACTCTTTGCTCAATTGATCGACCATAATTGATCCATTCCTAAAAACTCAGTTCAATTTCCTCAATTCGTACTCCCTATAGCAATTCCCTATCCATTGGGTCAAAACCTCTATTGAAAATCCCAATTAAAACTTCAATTATCATAATTCAATACTTAGGTCACTATAGGAACCATAATTGACCTTAATCTCGATAAATCAATACCATTTAAATTAAATTCTAACTTCCATAATTATCCTCAATTGTAGACCTCTTTTCCTAGATCATAATGAATAGAGAAACACCTCAATCGGAGGTCTATACCATAAGTTATGCCCAATAAACTAAAAATCAATTCATCAGAAAACTACTCTTCGCCGCGACCTACAGAAGGTCGCTCGCCCCGGCGTGAAGGACGCTCGCCGCGGCGTGCATCCTCTTCGCGGCTCGCCGTTGCGTAGACGAAAACGTTCGCCGCGGCGTGAAACCATGCGCTTGCTGCGCTCGTGGCGGCGAGCACTTAATTTACTCGTGGCGGCGAGGCTGCGCCAGACGTCGCGACGTGCGGGTCGAGCCACCGTCTTCTCCGATCGCTTTTCGTCCATTTTTCTCTCTAAAACCCCCATTAACACTCTCAACTACCCAAATCAACCATAATAAATGCCCTAAATGCATAAAAAACCATTAATACCACATTAAAGCCATAAATACTTACCAATCGAAGATCAAACTCCACAAATCCCTCAAATCTCCGTAAACCCTAAAATCCTTCAATATCGACGATTAACCACTCTCAAAGCTTCTCAACCTTCATCAATCACAATAAACAAGTTAGTTTTGCACAATGAGGAGAAAACCACAAGGAAAAATCAAAGAACCTCACCGATGGGAGGAATCGATGAACACCGTGGGAGGAGAAGAAGAAATGCTAAAGCCTTAGGATAAAATCCCCAAATTTCAAACCTAGGTATTTATAGACATAGGTCTCCAAATCAGTTCAAATTTCAGTCTCTAAATTTCAATGACTCAACATTTTTATTTCCTAACAGTATAACTCTAAATTTTTTTTCCATTGTCATTGGACAATTCTTTCAGTACCATACGGTCACTCGGTCTGTCACTCAAAAATTTTCGGTCCGGACATTTTCTCCCGAATTTCCAGAAAATTTCCTATAAGCCACTATCAATTGCCAATCACTCTTAAACTATTCTAAATCAATCATTCGAGCCCACTTACTCCTAATTTCTCAATTAATCACGATCCAGTCAGTTTTCAGTTCACAATCCAATCAATTCATACTCACAATTAAAATGCCGAAAAATCATGAATGCATGTACATATGAATAAATGCATATGCAAGAAACCTGTTCCTCTATGATTAGAGGCCAGTAACATGTTCAATCAGTGAATGCAATGAAACCTATCAGTCCGTCCCAATTACCAAAATACCCTTGCTAACAGTAACGGGATGTTACAACCGTACCTGCAAAAAATATGAGCACATAAAAATTTAGAAACAGTAGAAGCATCATCTTTCCTAGTTGGCACTACCTCTTCCCATCTAGATACATAATCTACTGCAAGTAATATATATGAAAACCCAAATGATGGAGGAAAGGGACCCATAAAATCCATGCCCCAGACATCAACAATTTCAAAGAAATGCATAGGTCTTAAAGGCATTTCATACTTTTTACCCAAACTCCCAAACCTCTGGCACTTATCACAAGACTTGCAAAAAGTATAAGCATCTTTAAATAAGGGAGGACAGTAAAATCCACACTCTAAAACCTTCCTAGCAGTCCTATTAGCACTAAAATGTCCCCCGTAAGATAAAGAATGTGCAAAGGTAAGGATAGAGTGGATCTCATTATTAGGAGCACATCGTCGGATTATCTGATCGCTGCATTACCTCCAAAGAATTGGAGCATCCCAGGTATAGTATCTTGCTTCCCTCTTCAGCTTATCAACTTGAAACTTAGACATAAAAGGAGGCACAAAATCAACGAAAATGTAATTAACAATATTAGAGTACCAAGGTTCCCGGACTGCCAAGGCAAAAAGTGTAGAATAAGGAAATGAATCAACAATAAGATCAGAAGAGTCAAATCCCTTGGTGCCTTCAAGTAACCGACTAAGGTGGTCAGCCACATGATTCTCTGCTCCAGCTCAGTCTCTGATTTCAATATCAAACTCCTGTAACAACAAAGCCCATCTTAACAGTCTTGGTTTAGATTGAGGCTTCTTAAACAAGTACCGCACCGCTGTATGATCTGTAAAAACAACCACTCGAGAGTTTATCAGATATTGTTTAAACTTAACCAAAGCAAAGATTATAGCAAAAAGTTCTTTCTCGATAGTGGTATAGTTCACTTGAGCGGAGTCAAGTGTCTTGGAGGCATAAGCTATCACTCTAGATCGCTTTTCCTCCCTCTGTCCAAGCATAGCACCAACTACAAAATTAGAGACATCACACGACAACTCAAAGGGCAAATCCCAATTAGGTGTAGTCATAATAGGAGGTGAAACAAGTAAGGACTTCAAAGTATTAAAAGCATGTCTACATTTATCATCAAAGTGAAAATCAATATCTTTTTTCAACAATGTAGAAAGGGGTAAAGCAATTTTACTAAAATCCTTAACAAAACGCCGATAAAACCCCGCATGTTCCAAGAAAGATCTCAATTCTTTTAGACAAATAGGATAAGGAAGTGAATAAATGATTTCAATATTGGCTCTATCAACCTCAATCCCCTTTTGAGAGATGTGATGACCTAAAACTATGCCACTATCCACCATAAAATGACATTTTTCATAATTCAAAACCAAAATTTTCTGAATGCATCTATCAAGAACACGTTCAAGACTAAACAAGCAATCATCAAAATTATCACCATAAACAGTGAAGTCATCCATAAAAACCTCCATATTTTCCTCCAATAAATCGTAGAAGATAGCCATCATACACCTTTGAAAGGTTTCTGGAGTGTTACATAACCCAAATGGCATCCTTCGATAAGCGTAGGTACCAAAAGGGCATGTAAACATAGTCTTGTCTTAGTCCGCAGGTGCAATCGGTACCTGGAAGTAATCTGAAAAACCATCCAAGAAACAATAGTGAGATTGCCCCGATACTCTTTCCAACATTTGATCAATAAATGGTAATGGAAAATGATCCTTCCTAGTTGCTTCATTCAACTTCCGATAGTCAATGCACATTCTCCAAGCATTTTGAACTCTTGATGGAATGAGTTCATCACTCTCATTTCTCACCACTGTGATACCATTCTTTTTTGGTACTACTTGTACCGGGCTCACCCACTCACTATCTGATATGGCATATATGATCCCTGCACTTAACAACTTAGACACCTCCTTTTTAACCACATCATGAATAAGAGGATTCGACCTCTGGGGTGGTTGTCTAACTAGTTTGGACCGGTCAGCTAAAAGGAATTTATGTGTGCAAACCAAGGGATCAATTTCGGGTATGTCCCCTAAAGACCAACATATAGCCCTCCTATATCTTTTCAACACAGAAACTAGTCTCTCTTCTTCAGAACTACTCAAAGAACTGGAAATGATAACAGGCAGTTTGCAATCATCTGCAAGAAAGACATATTTCAAGTTAGAGGGAAGGGGTTTCAGTTCTAAATTAGAGGTTTGCACAATAGAAGGAACCATCTTTGGTATATCGAATGCATTCAGTGAAAGTGGTGCATCCATGTGACTTTGGGATGAGGATTTAAGCTCTGTGCAGAGTGTATGTCCTCCACTTCCCGACTCAGTTCCACAATCAGATGACCTGGAAACATCAAAACTAGGTTCAGTCTGATCAGTAGAAAAGGAAAGTAAATCAGAAGTAAGAGTAGTATTAAAAGGTTTAAAATAGTAGTTGGATCACTGCTATCCTCTTCTAATACTCTAGCACCACTTGAAGAAGAAGCTACATTTGTAGCTTGCATAAAAGCTTCTTTTTCATCGGTTCCTGCAAAATCAAGAAACACACCTTCCTCAAGGCTATCAAGTGCAGAATCAGCAGTAATATCAAAACAAAAAGACGCATCAAAATTTTGCAGAGTAGAAAGCCAATTATCTATCTCTAAACAATAGACACATGATACATCACCTTCACATGCACAAAAATCAAAAGAACGAGAGGAAGATAAATAAGCAAGTGCTTCATGATGATTCACACCCATATTACAACATTCAGGCTCATGCACCTTAGTCTCATGCAAATTTTTCACATCATGGCATTCAATCAAACTAACACCCAAGTAAGAACAATCCTCATAACCATGACTCATAGCTTCTGAAAGATTAAATTGCACTTCTTGATCCCCAATTCCCATAGTGATAAGGCCCTTTTTCATGTTGATTATGGTCTCAGCAGTCAAAAGGAAAAGCCTACCTAGAATCAAGGTACTCTCAGAAGGAAGCTCATTAGTCATATCAAGAACATAAAAGTCGACAGGAAAAACAAGACCTTTGACTTGCACAAGGATATCCTCTAAAATGCCTTTAGGGTATCTCACAGTCCTATTAGCTAGACCAAGCACTACACTAGTGTCTTTTAAAGCTTCAATACCCAAGGTTTTATAAACAGAGGTTGGCACGACATTAATGGCTGCACCTAAGTCAAGTAAGGTATGAGAAACAGTCGTTCTACCTATGGTGCAGGGGATAGTGTAAGAACCTGGATCTTTGCATTTAATGGGCAATTGTGGCTTAAATAAGGCACTAACACTCAACCCCATTTGGATTCTCTAGCTATGCCTATACTTTCTCTTGTTTGTGCAGAGGTCTTTCAAGAATTTAGCATACTTAAGCATCTTTTTAATAAAATCAAGTAATGGCACATTTACCTCAAGTTTGCTAAACATTTCAAACAATTCCTCATTGCCTTTCTTGTCCACAATCTTTTAGTAACCAGATAGGAATTTGGAAAAGGTAAGTCACAAATTTTTACCTCATCACCTTTGGAGTTGGAAGGTGATCCTTCCTCCATTGGTCTCTTCAGGATAGTTGTTGCCTCTTCCTCATTTTGTACCACTAGTTGTTTTAAAGATTTCTTCATGAGCTTCTTTTCTTGAATGTTTTCAGATTGAATGGATTGGGAATTTTCTTAAGTAGTGTTAGCTGGAGGAGATTCAACTTCCATTTCCTCATCAACCGTCTCTTCATCCTCTTTATTCTCCTTAAAACTCACTTTGTTGGCTCTGTGATTGCATTCAAAGATTTTGGATTTATCACTGTGTTAGAGGGCATCGAACCACTACTCTTTCCTTGTTGCTCAGTCAAATTGTTGGAGATTTAAGTAACAAAAGTGTTTAAGTTCTCATGCTTGGTCTCCATTTTCTCCAACTTGGAGAACACATTTTGTAAGCAAGAGTCCATCTTATTTCCCATAGCATTCAACTTGGCATCAGATTGTGTCTTTTCTTGATCTAGTCTTGCATTTATCCCAGCAATGCCCTTCATGATCATAGCAAATTCGTCACCCTTAGAAACCGTAGATGACTTCCCTTGATTAGGCACTATTTGGTTGGAAGAATTTTCTTGAATATTTCCTTGATCTCCACCCCATCGAAAATTAGGATGATCTCTCTAACCTGGATTATAAGTGTTGGAGTAAGGATCCCTCTTCTGATATTGGCCGTTTCTATTTTGGTAGAGGGCATGAACCTCTTTATATTTGGCACAGTTATTGGAAGCATGCATCATGGACTCGCAGTACTCACAACCGGCTACTATAGCTTGAGAATGACTCACTGAATTGACTTGCTTAGCCTTCACATTATTCTCCAAAATATTGAGTTTTTTCTCCACTTGGTTTCCCAAGGCAGCAATTTCAATAAGAATATCTTGGGAAGAAACTAAAGAGGTATTGGACACCCTTCTTGAGTCTCCAGATTGAGAGTTATTGGTAGCCATCTTCTGAAGTAGGTCCCATGCAGCATTGGGACTTAATTCTCTGAGCGAACCATTTGCAGCGGCATGAATTGAGGGCTTATGATATGGAAGAAGCCCTTCATAGAAAGAGTTGACTAGATCATTCTTCGAAATGTTGTGGTGGGGGCAATGAGCTAGAAGTGTTATGAACCTTGTTCAATATTCATGCATGGATTCATTGTCTCGTTGCACCACACTAGTTATCTCCTTCTTGAGTCTCGATGTCTTAGAAGAAGGAAAACATTTATCTAAGAAGGTCAATGTGGTGAAATGTTAAGGTAATGTGTAAAGCCACTCCTTGGCTTTTCCTTCTAAAGTAAAGTGGAATACTATCCTTAATACATCTTCAAGATTTGCCCTGGGTGGTTTCATGGAAGAACACACCATGTGCATAGTCTTCAAATGCCTATATGGATCATCACCTGCAAAACCATGGAATCTAGGTAAGGAAGAAATTAATGCGCCCATAAGGATCATAATCAACATTGGAATTATTAATCTCCCTCATGCTTCTATTGTTCTCACCATGTCTGTTGTTCCCATTAGGCCCAACAGGCCTATTATTACCATTTTCACCCTCCATGGTTTCTTGCTCCGATTCAAAATCACTAGCAGACAAGTGTTCACTAGAAGTAGCTCTCTTGCTAGGTTCTTGCTCACTCAATGACAAACTTGAATCTTTTGAAATATGCTCTTCCTCAATAAAAATTTGACTTGCCCCCTCTATTCTTTTCTTTCTTCTAATCTTTTTCACTAACCTCTCAAGTTCAAGATTTAAAGGATTTAAAGGTAAAGCCCTACCACTCCTAGGCATAAAACAATAACAATAAGAACAAGGCACGAAACTGACTCACACGAAAAGATTGAAAATAATAATAAATAAATAAATAAAAATAAAACTAAAACTAAAAATAAAAATAAATAATTGAAGAAAGAAGAAAAAAATCTAATGAGTACAAGTGAATGTCAGTATGGATGACGATGTACTTTGTAGTGTATGAAAGAGTGTAAAAACCTGTAATATGCACAAGAAATCAAAGAATGTCAAAAATTGTACCAATATGCACAAAAAAGCAACCAAAAACTTTTATCTAGCTAAGAAAAAAATAAAAATAAAAACAGTCAAAAGTTACTTGACACTTAGGATCCAATTTCTTGGTTCCCCGGCAACGACGCCACTTGAAATAACCTTTTTTGTCCGATTGTTGCCTTGGGTTACTTCAAAAATTTAACCAAGGATTGCGTATAGCGCAACCTCGGGTCGTTCTCTTGAGGAACCAAAAGTGAAATTAATTCCTAAGTAACTAAATGCAATGCAACCTAAATGATAAAATGGGGTTTGATTTGAAAAATTACCGCTAAAGTTTGCGACGAATTAAAATAACACTAAGGACTTGTTTTTGGTATTTTTAAAATCTAAATGAGAAATTTGAAATGACAACGAGTGAATTAAATAAGAAAACAAACATAAGTAATTAACAATGATAAATGCAATCCTTCAGTTCAATAACGCAGGCAATCATCACTAAAAAAGATATGGGAGTTAAAATAATTTAACTAAGAATTTAAAATCGAACTTTAATCTAACAACCGAGTCACCTCGAATTGTTACAAAAATATTTTCCAGTAATCCCAATTTACTACCTGCCACCAGACTAGTAAAATAGAACTAAGGATACTAACATCAATCCTTGACTTTTACGCAATATTTAAGAAACAGAATTAATGCTAGCAATAGATAAAATGTTCCAAATAATTCAAGCCACCTTGAATAATCACCAATTTTGCTAAAATCTCAATACAAAGTTTTGACCCAAATCAAAGTAATGAAATTAAATCCGAAATCAACACAAAATCAATTGCCAGACAATAATTCAGTCATAAAACACAACTCTAAATAATTAAATAGTAAAATCTATGAATTACTAATTAATTAAATGGATAGAATAAAAAAGCAGTTTTAACTCCCCTATAAAAACGCCAAGCTCTTGCCTTTGCCATTGAACCGAAGGATTAGGAAAAACTAGTCACAAAAAGTCATTGAAGCTACTGGCGACGTTGAGCTCCGACGGTCAGCCATAGGATTTTCGGATTTGGTGAAGACGACAAAGAAAACGGAATAAATCCCCTTCCTAAGCAACCTTGTCCAGAACATGCAACAAGACCACCAACTCCTATCTTCTTTAATGTGATTAATTAAATCCTCCCTTCTTGCTCCACAACGCCTGCCTTTGCGCAATCTCCACAGCACCAAGCCAACGTTAACTCACGTTTTTCCTCTTATTTTCACAGCATTAACACATCAGATTTTGCTGTTGTCTCCTTCAGATTTTCGCTAACGTCGTACAAGGCAGCACACTCCCCACACACTCACACAACGCCACTCCACTACATGCACAAAAACAACGTTTTTCTCCAGCAACAATAGTAGCATAACAACGTTACTCTAGTTATTTTTATTTATCTCCAAAGCCACTCATATAACACCATGCATCAGCCTATTTTTTTCTTCTTAGATGAGACTAATTAATTCCCCTCTAAACATGCACCACACTCATGTAACTAGCACACTCACCTGGACAACACAAACACAAACAACACATAGTTCACCTCTCCTCACACACTACACATAACGCCTACTGGTCTGCTCCTTCCTTGCTTCACTAGCTCCCAGATCTACTCAACGCCAGCTCCTCCTAATTCACGCACAGCCCACTAGACCAACACAGAGACACACCCTCAACCAGTTCACGCATGCCTCACTTAAGTTGTCATTATTTTCGTCTCTCCTAGCGCAGACCAACGCAACACACTCACACAAAACAAGCTACTCACACAAAGACACGCAAAACTCTTCTCTTAGTTTTCTCTTTTTCTCCAGCAGCCCACGATACACTCCCTCTTCAGCATAACCACTTTACTCTCCTAATTACTTACAAAATTAACACCTATGGACACAACACGGCCATAAGGATTTTCAACAAGCCAACTCTCCTTTATTTTTCTCCTAAGCATAAGCCAACAACGCCACACACACACAACAAGACCAACTCTTCTTTTATTTTGTTACTTCACGTCAGCCCCATGCTACCTGCTCTCTCGTTCAACCCATGCCTCACCTGCTCCTTTATTTTTTTTTCCTAAGCTACTCACAAATGGTCCCCAAGCACCAGCTCTCTTCTGTCTATTAACGCACATCGCAACCTCCTTTATTTACCTTGCGTTTTATTTTTATTCTCCAACACAAGCCAACAATAACTAGCCTTTATGCACACTCCAACGTCTCCACCAGCTGCCCCCACAAACCATGCTAAGCCAACTACTATTGCTGCATTTTCTATTTTTAATTCATCTCCTAGACATCATCACCACTCCATCCACGTCAATTGTAAGCCCCACCTCACAACAAAGTTACCTGCTCCTTCACATGCACACACCCACGCCTTTGCTTCATTTTATGCTTGTTAATTTATTCCTCTCCCCCACACTAGCAGCCTACGTTGACAACTATTGCACCTCACAAACCACTACCTTTTGTTCCCTTTGATGTGACAAGTTAAACACCCTCCTAAGTGCCACTAGTCACCCCAATCTGCTCCCCCTTCTCTCTTGTGCGTTACTTCTCAATTAAAAACTTCACTAGTTAAAAACGTTCTCCTCCTTGTGCTGTCGTTTTCTGGTCTTATGCAACGCTTGCCTTATGTTTCTCTAGCTCTTTTAATCCTTTTTAAATTTTAATTTCTTCAAATACCCTGCAACAAAAATTTCAAACAATGTAGTATCAAATTGTCCAAAAATTAATTTATCACAAGTAAACCAAAACATGACAATTTTTTCCCTTAAAAACACAAATTAAATGTAAGGCATAATAATTCAAATAATAATCAAATAAAGCTATAAAGACCAATTTTAGTGACAAAAACTCATCCAACTGATATAAAAATATACTCGAATAAATGAGTTTGTCACTTGCTCTACATTTTTATTTTGATTTTGTAAACTCCTTTCCATGTGATGCATGAAGAAGCTCTCTTAATTTTTAGGTTGATGTGCTTTGGGTGTTAAAAACACATTACATCTATCTTGGTTTTGGAAGTATATTAGTTGCTTGGAAGGTGCTATAATAGTTGGAATCTTGGAGTTGAATTTGAAGTTTAGTAAGGTAAGGGAATTACAAACTTGGTATCCTGTGATAACATGTGTTGTTTGATGTTTGATATGGATTAATTGTGTACGAAAATGGAAAAGAATTGAGGTTTGATACATACTAGAAACTGGTTTGGATGAATAGTTATATTAGACAGATTTTGATATTTTAGCCTTATCTTGCCCTGTAGGTATCCAAATTGGATGAATTTAAATTAGTATTAAAATAGAAACTTATATCTACAACTTTTATAAAGGCGTTAAATCTGATTTCTGTCATTAAGTGTGTCAAAAGTTAGCTTGAAGTTGAGTATCTAGAATTTGTCACTATTTGTGAATAGTCTGTGGTCATTTGGGGATAGTTTTCACAATACTGAACCAAATTGCATAAAATTGGTGTCAGTAGAAACTTAAGACATAAAGGAACAAAGGTTTAGAAGAATGTTTGGCCTAAATCCGTCATTTTCATTGTCAAAAGGACGGTGCAACATTTACCGAAAGTCTGTTTTGGGGAAAAACCTAGAAGAAAATGATGATGTGTTTTCACTGATCTTGCTTTGGTATTTCGATTATAACTTGAACTGTAGATCTCCAAATGAGATGGTTCTTAATTCAGCTTAAACTAGAGACATATTTCTACAACTTTATTGAAGAAGTCCAATTTTATTTCTGTTGCTAAGAGTTTCAAAATTTGGCATGAAATTGAGTCTTAGCATAGGCTGTAGCACTACTAGGGACAGAAATCATATCCTGTGGATTTTGAATAAACTGTATTGATGTAGGCCAAATTAGATTGAAGTGTCTTTACCAAAGTTGAAGCTTATTCTCTTAGCTTTAAATTGGTATAAAGTTTTTAATTTTTGGATATTTTAATTGAGAGTTATGAGGTGTAAAACTTGGAAGCATGATCATGCATTAGTCAAAATTTCAAATGTACAAAGTCTAAGGTATTTTGAGCATAAATCATTGAAGACTAAACCAAATTGGATGAACTTGGTGTCGTTGAAAACTTAAAACATTGGGGAACAACTTTTCAGAAGGAAGTGTTGCCTAATCATTTACCTTATCAGAATAATTATATAAAGTTGACTCGAAAGCATATTGTGAGAAAAAAATATGAAATGATCAATTGGGTTATGAAATTAGTGTCACATTGTTTTATTATGGTCCAAACCCTAAGTACAAATTATATTAATGAAGGTTTTGTTATTTGAACGATATGGTGACAAAATCTCGATAAGATACCTGGAATTGTCATTGAACATGCATTGTGCATATTGTCTAGACATTGATGTGCATAAAGAAAGACTTATACATTTGTTCAAAATTGTGATTTATGTAAATATGTTTTGTATGATATAGAGGAGCACATTGGACGCCAATCGAATATTGCTGGACCATCCAGGATATAACATATTGGAGTGTACTGTAAGTAATTTAGATGGTCAATTTAGATAGTTTTGCTTTGACTGTTTTGTTCTGCTTGTTGAATTTTATTTATGTTGATTGTGTTCTGAATTTCGGATAATGATAGTCTGAGGCGTTTGATTCATGTTTATGTCATTGGAAGTGCTATTTGTATGTGAATATGATTGACTACTTGCTTTGTACATGAAATGTTTGAAATGACCTTGTTTTGTTTTAAAATTGTTGAGTCCTAGTTGTGGGTAAATAGGCATGCCTAAAAGGGTCTGCAACTGCTTCTATGACAATTCGGTGTCTTTTGTTAATGGCACTTTGGTGTCTTATGTTATTGACACTTCCATGTTGAGACTTCGGTCTCTTCTGTATAAGTCCCATTACCCGCTTATGTAAATGGATTTAGTAGTCATCTGATTTTGTATTCTGATATCTGTTTGATTCTAATATAAACCAAATGGTATTCTAATTTTGAAGGGTTTAAGCCCTCTTGTTGTTAGAACCTGATCCCGAGACCGGATCCCAACTCCAACTATTTATACCTTAACATTAACGCTCATGCTCTTGCTTACATTCCACACCTATTGGACCCGTTTCCAGAGCCCAAAATTTCAGAGCCCTAAAGCTTGTGCTCCCTACTTTGCAGCGTTTGATGCTGTGGTTCCATAAGGGTGATGAGCGTACACTACCTAATCATCAAAATCACATTTATACTTGTTCATATAAATGTATCTTAAGGCCTCACATTCACACAGAGGCAAGAATCACCTTAATCGGAGTCATATAACTCAAGATACACTCCAAAAATCTAAGAGAGTTCATACCCGAAACATGCCCTCTTAACTGACCTTTCACTTGTTTTAGAACAAACTTTCTCAATTTAACTCCAATTGATACCGAATTTTATGGAGTGAAAGATATGTGTATTATAAATCCAATGGTTCAAGCCTCACCTCATTTGGAGGTCGTATGAGAGAATTATGCCCGAAACATTGGACCATGCTCACTTCTGAAATCGGATTGAAACTCTTTTGGCGCGATTTGCTATAACTTTCAATCTATAGCTCCAAATGCTTTCGTTCTTTCACCATACGAAAGTAGACATCTAGATCTACAACTCTCATGAAGACTACAAAGGCTGATTCTATCTCCTACATTCTGCAGTGTCCTATTTTTCCCATCATCTGATTTCTATCATCTGGTTTTCTATCGTCTGATTTCTATCTTCTGCTTTTCTATCTTCTGCTTTTCTATCTTCTGATTTCTATCTTCTGCTTTCTATCTTCTGATTTCTATCTTATGCTTTTCTATCTTCTGCTTTCTATCTTCTGCTTTTCTATCTTCTGATTTCTATCTTCTGCTTTTCTATCTTCTGCTTTTCTATCTTCTGATTTCCATCTTCTGCTTTCTATCTTCTCGCTTTTCTATCTTGATTTCTTTCTTATCTTTTCTATCTTCTCGCTTTTCTATCTTCGATTTCTATCTTACGCTTTCTATCTTCGCTTTTCTATCTTCTGATTTCTATCTTACGCTTTTCTATCTTACGCTTTTCTATCTTCGCTTTTCTACCTTCCGATTTCTATCTTACGCTTTTCTATCTTGATTTCTATCTTCGCTTTATATCTTCGCTTTTCTATCTTGATTTCTATCTTACATTTTTCTATCTTACCTTTTCTACCTTCCGATTTCTTTGTAAGGCTCATATCTTTTAACTCTGAACTCCAAATTTAGCAAACGATATACCCTTGAAAGCTCTAACCTTCTACTACAATATTCATGAAGGCTCATTTATCTAATTCAAGTCTACGAAGGTCAAAATCGAGGTAAGTTACATCAAATTTTGGGAAAATTTGACAGCTCTTCCTGAAAGTACATCTATCCAATTTTCAATCCTAATACTTCCACCTGCGTAAGACTCATCATACAACCTCATATAACATGATTAAACCCTAAGGTATCTTCAAACACCATTCAAGCAACACCACACTCTTAATCATCTATCATATCCAAACTATAATAATGATGCAATTGGCTTAAACATGCATGGATTTCTCAAAATACATTTGAACTTAGCATTCTTGCATTTCATTTACGTTCAAAGTGAGTAGCTTACAATGCTTTAGTGGGCATTTCAAGCCCTTTTTACAACATAGTTCGAAATACACTTCTAAAATACTACACTTTTCTTAAAATGCATCTAAAGCATTGTTTACAACAATTTGCTTGAAATACATCAAAAACATAATTCTTGGAGTATGCCTTGAGCTCATTCTTCATGATCCCGATCTTTACCTAGAGATGGGGACGGAAGGTGGGGTGAGCTTTCATCTCGTGGGTGACACATTTATATTTAGGCTAATAAGCTACATTGCTTCATTAATCATACTTTTAGCAACTTGCATAGAAATCATGCAATCATGCAATTCATGAAATTTATCAATCTCAAAACATAATGTTCATGCTTCATATCATTCTCATTCTTGCAAAATATACGCTAACATGTAAACACATAGCTGATGGTTCGAAAAGTCCACGGGTTACTGATGAGCTACACAAGTGTAGTCATATGCTGAGGAGTCCTAAAAGGAACATCCTATACCACAATCGGGCAGCCGAGCGAAGGCTATACTGGTCGACGTGCACGTGACTCTGCTGGTGGACTTAACTAACCCATATAACACTTAATTTCATGCATAAAAGCTGGACTTGTCTTGTCCGCTGACTAATTTTCTGAAAATGGATATTCAAGCATCCATAAAGCTGATCATGCTTAAAGCACATTTCATGCTTAGCTCACATTTCATGATCTCATTCATGCTCATCCAATTTATGGCAATTTCAAGCAATGTCATGCACTAATCAATTTCTCACCTAATGGCAATCATCCATCAATTTATACACAATCAAAAGTCAATCAATGCTCATTCTAAATTAGTTGGAAAAACATTAATTTTCCTTAGTTAAGATAATATTTAAGCATTACTAACATAAAGATAAAAGTGAAACCCACCTTATATCCTTGCTTAAGCTTGCCTAAGGAAGTTCCTCTTCTTGTTCTCCTCTTCTTTCTTGTCCTCCTTCATTCATGGCAAGGAAAGAACCTCACATCATTTAGGGTTTCTAAAATTGAAAACCTAATGAACCTTAATCATGAAATCAACCCTAGAATCACTAAACCCATCTTCTTTCTAAGCTTTCTAAACCATAAAATCAAGCCAAACTCAAACTACATTTCATAACTTACCTTGAATCTTTACTCAACCCAAGGGTTTCTTGTATCAAAATAAAGCTTAGACTCTCCTCTTCACTTTTCTTCTTGCTCTTTCTTCAAAACTCACTCACTTTCATGGAAATGCCAAAACCCTAGCAAGCTCCTTTCTTCTTCTCCTTTCTTTCCTCTTCTACGTAAACTTCTCCCTCTTCTCCTTTAAATTTCGTAAATCTCACTTCTTCCTACACTAACTCACTTAAACTCCTCCTTTTATACTTCTTCTCTAATCCACTTAAGCCCAAAAGGCCCAAGCCTTCATTTAATTCCTTCTTCTTTCATTTTTCCTACATCCTCCTTACTTCCTCTTTATCCTACAACTTACTTAGGCCCAATTATCTTTAAGCCCATTTTATCTTTCTTTTCTTTTCTACCTCATTAAAACCCAACTAATTCATTTAATTCCATTAACTCATTACCTAACATCTTTAATGCCAACTCATATTACTCAATGTCAAGTTAATTAATGTTAACATAATTTACTTAACTACTCTAATCATGCTTAATTACATAAAAATTTTGGGGCTAACACTTGTGATATTCAGTTCTGATAATTATAAAAATCTATTCTGAAATGCATTATGTTTGATTTAATGTTAGGCAATCTTTTAATGCATGCTTGTGCTATTACATGATTATGTATGATGAGTTGTCACTTCTGTATAGATTAGTTATTACTCACTAAGCTATATACTTAGTACGGTAGATTTGCCTCGTGTAGATTCAGAGAGAGGATTAATAAAGACTAGAACAAGTCAACCGTAACGGCCAATGGAGTCTAAGTCTTGTTTTGAGAAAAATGTATTCTAAATTTGTTTTGGGCTTGTACTTAATGTATATAACTTTTGAATTTGTTTGAAGGTTTGTAATAACCTTAATACATGTTGGTCTTCGAATTTATGGTATGTAATATGATAGACACAATATGAATGATATGTTATGTACTGTATGTTTGCTTGAGATTTTGGGAATACACGTAAGTTATGTTTCGTGTGTTTTGGGATTTGGTTTCGGTTCGATATTATCTATTTGTACTGTATTGTGTGGCATTCGTATATGGGGGTATATGGGTGTTACATAGTCTCTTGGTTGTCAAGTCATTCCCATTAGTATGGTTTAGTTTATCCATCCAAGTGATAGAGAATTAATTAATATTATACTCCCTAGTTAATCTAGGTTAAAAATATAAAGTATATTTTCTTCTTACTCTTCAACTTCACTATTGAAACTAGCTATTTATTTGTGGAGACAAACAGTTGAGGCAGGTAGTTTGAAGCCTTATTTTAAGCTAAATACTAGTTTTAGATCTTCCCAAGAGATGAATTCTCTCTGTAATTTAGAGAAAGAGGGAGGATGTCTCACTTTGACAATTCAAGAGATATCTGCACAAATGTTGGTTACTGCTTATCAGAAAATTAAAGTACAATCTATATTAGAAGAAATCAATCTCAAATCTTGATAGAAGAGCTGCATAATGAAACTGCTTACATTCCCTAGTTCTCCTATGAAGAGGTAATTCAATCTCAAGTTAGTCATTTTTCATATTTTTATATTGCAATTTCCTTGGAACAATGAATCCCATGTTCCAACAACCATCTAATAACAGGTCTTAAAAACTTGCAAGTCAGTAAATGATTATTCAATCTTGTTTAGACAAAACACTGAAGTTTAGCTGTATAAGAGCAGAACTTATAAGAAAGATGACCAACCCTTTTACCAGTACTGTATTGAAATAAGGTGCATAACTGGTAAACAGTCTCTATTTCTCACAAGTTCTGTTCTTAGACAACTTAACTTTACAGCTGGATTCTCATATCTTGGTTGTGCATTCTGCTTTTTTCTGATTCAATAAATAGGTTGTCCCAACATGTCCACCAATCAAGCAATCACTTGGTTTTAAATCTTTATCTGGTCCACCATATGCTTAATTTCTTCTGCGATAGGAAATGTTATAGATATTGACACCATTGAAAGAAGTTAGAATCGTCTCAATCTTTATACCTGTTGTTGTATGAACACAATCTGACATTAATGCCATGTGATATCCTATGAACAATGTCTCAAACAAGCCCCAGCCAGATGATTCTTGGCCACTAACTAGAGACCCTACATGATCTACATTACATAAGGTCACCTATATGTACATGTTTGGCTCACCAACAACTCACTCCAAGTCTTGAAGTTCTCAAACATTTAGTTTTTCCTTAAGCAGCAAAATACTATCAAAGCACTTTTCTTCTAAACCTTCCAACACTTTAAGATGGCTATTCATTTGCCTGGTGTTCTTGCTAAACAAGGTCTTAGACGATCCTTATCTAGGAACAAATCTGCTTCAAGATGCTTAGATGTACCTAAAGGTTTCTTGGCTGTTTATGTTGGAGAAGCTGAGAAGAAGAGATTTGTGGTTCCAGTTGCATACTTGAACCAACCTGCATTCCAAGATTTGCTCAGCAGAGCTAAAGAGGAGTTCGGTTTCAATCATCCAACGGATGGTTTGACGATTCCCTGCAGTGAAGATTGTTTCCTTGATGTCACTTCTAGCTTCAGTAGATCATAAGAGATTGAAAACTAACCCCACAAGGAAAACTTTGTAGAGCTTGAAACTGTTAATTCAATGTATATACTTCAAAATGAATACAAATGAGAAGAGTTTCTTCACTTCAATTTTGTTTGATATGTTCTCAGAATAGTTGCAGTTTGATAAAGAAACAAAATCTGTTACAGTTTTTCAGGAAATGGGCTATGGAAAAAAAATCTTATCTTTAATGTACAAAATTGAAGACACTTGTTTTGATATAACAGAAAAGTTCATCTCACATTTAATGGATGTGTCTTTTACCACACTCATCCACAAGCCAAGCATACCCAACTTGATCAACAGAAGAAACCAAATTTATGCATTTTTAACCCTCCCAATTAACTCTCCTGCTTAACTTGATTGACGTAAACCTATAAATCAATATCGGAGGTAGTTCCGATTTAAGCACTCCGATGCTTAAGTTAGTTTCTGTTTTTCTAGATAAAACAGTTGAGAGTGAAATGTTGTTTTGCTTGTTCACCTATTTCTTTCCTTCTTTCTTATAGTCACTCTCACAAGTGTTCAGGTCTGGGACACCGCAATTCACTGAAGACTCAGGGCGTGAGCTTCTCAACTATCATCGACGAACTTTCAAAACACTCGAACTCGGGATACAAGCCTTCTGCATTTAGGAGATTGGTTTATGCTTACTAAGGTGTCACTGTCAACATCTCTAAATCAACCAAGTTAGTCCTCCGCGTATATTTCTCTTTAAACTGACTTGGATAATGCTTGCCAACAAACTTACAAGTTCAATTAATGGAAGACATAACCATGTGACCTGTTCTGATGCACATATGTACCTACCTTAATCACTATTCACTCACCATAACTAATCCATAATTCAGAATTGCCTCGTATCATCTCATACCATACTTGGTTGTCTCAAACATGTCCAGAATCCATACGCAACTAAGTTTTCAGGCCATAGACTAATTGTCTACAACATGTTTCTGATCCAATCCAGCTATGTTTTTCCATAGTTTTGCTGGTCCATCATTTCATGGCCTTGAACTTGTGGGGCATCTTCTTGTTGAAGGTGTAGATGCAGTGTTTTTTAATTAGTTAGAAGACAGGACCATATGGAACTTCATGACTTGTGTCTATGGCTGACCTGAAGTTGAAGAGTATTAGCCTATTGTTGGTTTATGCCCTACAGCCAATCACTTTGGCTGTATTCCGAACTCAATTTTCTAACACCTCTAGCTTCAGATGTTACAAAACCTGTTGGACCAATGGTGGTTGACAAATAAAAATTCCTTTATGTTTTGATAATTATAAAATATATAGAATTGGTTAAGAAATTATTTTAGGATTTTAATTAAAGGACCAATGCAATTTCAAGTGATAATTTCCAATGATGCAAGTGATAGACAATGTTCAAAATTCAATCTACAAATGTCAAAGAGATAAAATATCAAGAAATCAAGTCAGTAATAATCTTCTATGATCAAGAGAAGATAGACAACGTCCAAAAGAAGATCTTAGTGAAGATTATGGATAGAGATATTGAAAGATCGAAGATTATCTTCAAATTTATCTGTTGGAGAATTTCCAGTCGACTACAAACATTTCCAGTCGACTGAAAATTAACATATCTAAAAAGTGGGGCTCATTCCAGTCGATTACAACCATTTCCAGTCGACTACAATCATTCAAGTCGACTATTCGAAGAGCGGAGATTATTTTTCGTTAGCTCCAGTCGACTACAAACATTTCCAGTCTACTATAATCAGTAAAAATGTTTGTTCCAGTGACTAATACTGGTTCCAGTCGACTAACACAAGTCGACCAGTCGACTATCATCTCTTCCAGTCGACTAGCAGCACAGCAGATGATTCTAAAACGGGAAGAAAATCTTTTTCAACGATCATAAGAGATCTTCAACGGCTACAAGAGTATTTCCAACGTCTATATTGATCCATAAGCCTGCAAATAAATAGATTAACACCAAGAGATCGATTAGTGCCTGAAATAGAAAAGCATACTGATCATAGTTCATATTTCTCATATTATTGCTCTCAATTCTCTTAGTAAATTCAAGTGTATTTAACTATCTTGAGCTTTACTTCAATTTTCTATCATCTTTTTGTAAGCTTAGTGATTAGAGGAAAATCACTGGTGAGGTTAGATTTGTGCCGGAAATCAAATCGGATTGTAAGGGTTGCTTGAGCCGGAATTCAAGTGGCTGTAAAAGTTTGCACTGAACTAAAAAGTGTACAATATAGTGGTTTGCCAAATCCTAAGTGGGAGCTTAGGTAGAGGACGTAGGTCTTAGCACCGAACCTCTATAAAAACAGTGTTTGCTTTTCTTCCCTATTCTTTTCATTTGTTAACTTGATTGTTTCGTGTTTATTAATTCCGTGTTTTTTTGTAGAATTTTGCAAAAAAGTTTAGACGATCTATTCGACCCCCCTTCTAGATCGCTTTCAATTGGTATCAGAGCAGATTCATCTAGGGATGGCGTTCAGTATTACACATAACAATCTGGCGGAAGAAGGTAACACTAATAATCGTCCTCCTTTGTTTAATGGTTCTAACTATTCTTCTTGGAAAAATCCTATGAAGTACCATATCATAAGCTAGGGAGTAGAGTATTGAAAAATCATCATCTTCGGTCCACATGTACCATTGAATGAAAATGGTGAGAAAAATACAGAGCTGGAGTATGACACAACGATTGGAAGCAAGCATATATCAACGCAAAAGCCATGAAGTTGATCTATTGCGCACTCGCTGTTGAGAAGAGAAATCGAGTGAACTCGTGCACAAGTGCTCAAGAAATGTGGGAGAGACTTCGGATCACTCACGAAGGAACCAACCAAGTTCGAGAAACCAAAATCAACATTCTACTTCATGATTACGAAATGTTTGTCATGAAGGAAGGTGAGTCTATCTCTACTATGCTTGATCGTTTTGCTGAAATTATAAATGGTTTAGGAAATCTTGGAAAGCATATAACAGATAGCGAGAAGGTAAAAAAGATGCTTCGGTCACTACCAAAAGAATGGGACTCACAAGTCACAACAATTATGGAGTCTAAAGATCTCAATCACTTGGAATTCAATGCGTTGGTGGGATCACTCATAAATTATAAGATAATCCTCAAATCAAGAGGAGGTAGAGGTAAGCCACAAAAATCAATTGCTTTTAAAGCTAACACTTCTTCTATGGACGAAAGTGATGAAGAATTAGATGAGGAGGAAGAAGATGAAGAGCTAGCAATGTATGCTAGAAACTTCAGAAAATTCAAGGGACTACTCAAAAATAGGAAGAGGGAATTACGTGGTGGAAGAAATGATGATAAAAAGAAGTACATTATGGAAAGAAGGACCAAAAGTTATGAGGAAAATAAGAGCAATGAAGAATGTTGGAAATGTGGAAAGAGAGGACATCATGCTAGAGAATGCAAAAGTTCTTCCATTTTCCAGAAAAATGATAAGTATGACAAAGGTAAAAAGAAATCTAGTCTTGTAGCTACTTGGAGCAATGATGAGGAAGCTTATCAAAGCAATAATGAAAACAACTTAGCTCTAATGGCAAGTAGCTCCATGACAAGTGATGATGAAGATGAGGTAATGATTATTGATCAAGATCTTAGAGATTCTTTTATTACTTTGCAAATTGATTTTGAAGAAGCTATTGATATTAACAAGAAATTGAGAAAAAGGATAAGAGAACTTATTGCTGAAAATAGTGTTTTGCATGAAACTATTGATGATTTAGATTGTACTAAGGAAGACCACTTTGCATGCCTTGCTGAAAAATAAAATTTATCTTGTGAACTTGATAGACTTAAAAAAGAGTTTTCTTATGTTGTTGGAAAATTTGTTAATGGAAATGAGAAGTTTGAAAAGATGTTGTCTTTACAAAGATATTCAATTTCTAAACATGGTTTAGGATATGATCCTTTTGATAGAGATTGCTCACTGATTTATAAATTCACTAAAGATGGAAAAGTTGCTAAATGTGCTAGATGTTTAAGAGATGGTCATAATGAAATTGCTTGTAAAAGTATTACGAGATGTATTACTGTGAAGAAAATCTGGGTGGTAAAAGGAACAAAACCTTCAAATGTAGTTTATTTGACTAACCATAATGGACCCAAAATGGCTTGGGTACCAATGAGAAGAAAAAATATTTCTGATGCAGGTACAAGCAAGGAATGAAAATCCACCAAGCACATGGTACATTAACAGTGGATGCTCAAGGCATATGAGTGGAGATAAGAATCTATTTGCAGAAATAAGACCAAAGAGCCAAGGATATGTCACATTTGGAGATAACAATAAAGGTAAAGTCATTGGTATTGGTAAAGTGGGTAAGGAACCTTTGCCTACCATTGACAATGTGTTACTTGTTGATGGATTGAAACATAATCTGTTGAGTGTTTCTCAATTATGTGATATGAATTTTAATGTAACATTTGAATCATCACATTGTATGGTTAAGAAAGATGAAAATGTTGCATTCATTGGTTTGAGGCATGGAAATACTTATATTGTTAATTTACATGATGATAGCTCTTTCAATGAAAAATGTTTAGTAACATTAGAAGAAAATGCATATTTATGGCATAGAAAATTAGGACATGCACCATTGCCCTTAATTTCTAAACTTTCTAAAAATGAAATAGTGAGAGGCTTGCCTAAGATAAAATTTGTTAAGGATCATTTGTGTGAATCATGTTTGAAAGGTAAACATGTTAGAGAATCATTCAAACCAAAGAAAGAAATTTGTACATCTAGAATTTTAGAACTTGTTCATATGGATTTGATTGGACCATCTAGGCATGTTAGTCTTAGTGGTAAATTATATGTACTTGTAATTGTAGATGATTTTTTCAGATCTACTTGGGTGAGATTTCTTGCAAATAAAAGTGATGCTTTTAACGAGTTTACTAAGTGGTGTAGGTTGGTACAAAATGAAAAGAACTTGACAATTGTTGCAATAAGAATCGACCACGGTGGAGAATTTGATTGTGAACCATTTGAAAAATTATGTGATAAATATTGAATGGAGCACAATTTTTCAACACCGAGGACTTCGCAACAAAAAGGTGTAGTAGAAAGGAAAAATCGCTCACTTGAAGAGATGAGTAGAACGATGCTGAACGAATACAATCTTCCTAAAGCATTTTGGGAGGAAGCAATCAATACCGCATGCTATGTTATCAACAGAGTGCATCTTAGACGGGACAAAAACAAAACACCATACGAGTTATGAAAAGGTAAGAAACCCAACATTTCGTATTTTCATCCTTTTGGTTGTAAAGTGTTTATTCATAATAATGGAAAGAACAATTTAGGAAAATTTGATTCGAAATCTGATATTGGTATATTTCTTGGTTATTCACTAACTAGAAAAGCATTTAGAGTCTATAATAATAGAACTAGAACTGTTGAAGAAAATATTCATGTTAAATTCAATGATATGGTTTCACCCCCGAGAAAGGTTTGTTTTGATGATGATGCAGGAAATTTAGGAAATGACGTTGAAGACAAAGAAACCAATGTTGAAGAAGAAAAATTAGATCATGTTCCTATCATGAAAACTTGGGCAAAAGCAAATAATCATCCTATGGAGTAAGTCATTGGTGGCTTAAATGATGGTTTAAGAATTAGGAGGAATACATACGAATATATGAGCAACTCAGCTTTTATTTCACTAGTGGAACCCAAGAACATTAAAGAGGCTCTTGAAGATGAAAATTGGATGCTGGCTATGCAAAAAGAACTAAATCAATTCAAGAGGAATAATGTATGGGATTTGGTAGCACCACCAACGGATAAAATCATCATTGGAGTCAAATGGGTAAATAGGATAAAATATGATGAGAATGGTGAAGCAGTCAAAAATAAGTCAAGGTTAGTAGCTCAAGGATTTTATCAAGAAGAATGACTTGATTATAATGAGACATTTGCACCAGTGGCACGATTAGAGGCAATCAGATTATTATGTGCTTTTGCTTCACATAAAAAGATTAAGTTGAATCAAATGGACGTCAAAAGTACATTTCTCAATGGCTACATCTAAGAGGTGGTATATGTCAAACAACCACCTGGTTTTGAAGATCATGAACATTCGGATTATTTCTACAAACTCAAGAAGGCACTTTATGGATTAAAGCAAGCACCAAGAGCATGGTATGAAAGGTTAAGTAGTTTTCTTACTCAAAATGGTTATATTAGAGGTAAAGTTGTTAACACTTTATTTATAAAGCATGTTAATCAAGATATGTTAATTTTACAAATATATGTTGATGATATTGTTTTTGGTGCTACTAATGAGTATTTGTGTAAATAATTTAGTGATTTAATGCAAAGTGAGTTCGAAATGAGCATGATGGGAGAGCTTAAATTCTTTCTTGGGCTGCAAATCAAGCAATATAGAGATGGCATATTCATTCATCAATCCAAATACACCAAAGAGCTTTTAAAGAAGTTCAACATGGATGGATGCAAAGTAGCAGCTACTCCAATGGCATCAAATTTGGTCTTGGAAAAATCTGAACATGAAGAGGATGTTGATCAAAAACTCTATAGAGGTATGATCATCTCTCTTTTATATTTAACTGTTTCTAGACCAGATATAATGTTTGCTACGTGTTTATGTGCTAGATTTCAATCCTGTCCTAAAATTTCTCATTTGACTGCTTGCAAAAGAATTTTTAGATATTTGAGTAAAACTGTTAATCATGGTTTATGGTATCCTTGTTGTGATTCTTTTGACTTGTATGCATATAGTGATGCTGACTATGGTGGTTGTAGGATTGATAGAAAAAGTACTAATGGTCTATGTCATTTCCTAGGTTCATCTTTGATTTCTTAGGCTAGTAAGAAACAAGTAAGTGTAGCTATTTTCACTGCTGAATCGGAATATGTAGCAGCTGGAAGTGCAAGTGCCCAAGTTCTTTGGCTTAAACATCAATTGCTTGATTATGGTATTGTGATTAAAAATATTCCAATTTATTGTGATAATACCAGTGCAATTTGTTTGAGTAAGAATCCAATTTTGCATAGTAGAACAAAACACATTGAAATTAGACACCATTTTATTCGTGATCATTGTTTGAAAGGTGACATTGTGTTGAAACATGTTTCGTCTAGTGATCAATTGGCTGATATTTTTACTAAACCTCTTAAAGAAGATGTTTTCATAAACATTAAATTGAAACTTGGAATGTGTGATTTAAATTCTTTTGGATGAATTTATTTTTTTTCTGCATACACTATCATATCAAAATGGTCTGGAAAAATAAGCAATTTCATCGGAGATACATCATCATGATTTACATTTAGTGAAATTGTTAAGGTTTAGAAAATTCCAGTCAAGTCGACTGATTTTGAGGTTGATAGTCGACTAGTGATGAAGAAGAAAAGGATGTACTAGTCGACTAGAGGGACATGACAAGTCGACTAGTGATGAAGAAAAGGACGTATCAGTCGAATAGTAGGACACGATAAGTCGACTAGGGTATCGAAAGAGGACGTACCAGTCGACTAGTGAGACAACAAGTCGACTAGCACTTACATGAGTCTTCTAAATTAAACCCATTCTTCTATTTTTTATTTCAAATCTCATCATCTTCTACCTACAACAAACCTCTCTCTCGACTACTCCTCTCAAACTCTAAAGAATCAACTCTTTCATCTTCAACCTACTTCTAAAAACATCAAAACTCCTTCATCTTTAAACATCTTATCTATTTCTTTCTCTAAAACCCATTACCTCTTGTTTTTCTGAAAACCCATCTCTCTTCTCCCTTTTGCAATTTTATCTCTTCTAGTCGACTAGATATGTAAAATTTCTTCAAATCCGATACTAACATCATCAACCCACTTCCAAATAGTCGAAACCCCTATCGTATTTCCTCTTTTCATCTCAAAAATCCCATTTTCGTACCATCAAACCCTAACCTATGACATTCTCTGTTTTTTTTTTAATTTGTCTACAATCTTCAAGCTTTTTCACCATGGCTCCACGAAAGGGAAATGGTAAAGGAAAGCAAGTGGATGAAGCATCTCAAAGACCACGAGTTCGTGGGTCTTCTTCAAGGGGTGGTGTAGAACGTGAGAATGATGAAGTTGAGTCCAGATTTGTGTCGAAAGAGGCTCAAAGTCTCTATTACAAGGTACTGAAAAATGAAGTTCTTATTCCTTCTATGAAGTTTGAATGGACTGAGTTAGATCACAGTGAGTATATGATGTTGTTTACGGAACTCAATAGCTTAGGCTTGTGATTTTTTCTGGGTTTTTTTGATTAAAATTTATGAAGATTTGATAAGAGAATTTTATGCTAATTTGGTTGTGGTTAGAAGTGATGTTGATCGTAGAGTAATTTTGAAATCAAGTGTTCAAGAAAAGGAGATTTTTATTTGTGAACAAAATCTGTCCACTATGATGAAGTTACCTACCGGTGGAGTTAGGCCTAGAGCCTCATTATTAGACTTTAATATTTTAAGACATGAAAATGGAGACACTGACGAGGAAGCTGATGAACATTTCGGGTATACTGAAGAGAAGGGAGATGCACTGTTGGATAGCCTTTGTTCGGCTCATTCCTCACCACCCTATGAGGCAATGGATTTGCCTCTAAAATATAGGTTGTTGCACTATGTTATAAATCGAGTAATATATCCCAAAAAGGCAAACAACAATCACATTACAACTTGGGATAAGGAAATTCTATGGCATTTGGAAGAAGGAAGAAAGATTAATTTTCCTAGTCTGATTATGCAAATGATGAGGAATAAGACGAATTTATTAAGAGGTGAGCTCAAGAGTAAAACAGGAAAGCATAAAGGCATGCCATATGCTGCTTTGATTACATATATTGCAAAATTGCAAAAGGTTGATTGTAGTTCTTATAATCATTATCCGTACCCTCAAAGTTGGAGATTTACGCCCTACAATTTGAGGAGTATTGTTGGGCCCGGGCCCCGGATCCCCATTCTCGAGGCGACCTCTCGGGCTGCGCCGGCGACGGGCGCCCAACTAACCGCGGACCCGTTCCCAACATCCATACAATTACATATTTCGATTCATACAAACATAGAACAATACATATATACATTCTACACATGCATTCTAAACATGCATTAATCATCTCAAATACATAAACCATCTGTCATTCGAGGAAATTCAACAATCATTCTCATATGCAGCATAATACAAAATAAAGTTTAAAACCCAAAATACAAAAGTATGCTCCATGATGAAATGCTGGAGGGCTAACCAAAGTACTAACTTAATGCAAGGCTCCTAACTAGCTTGAAGTTTCCGATGCCTTGTAAGGTCGACAATCGTCTCGATCTGCACCTGAGGAGGGGAGAGTAATGGGGTGAGCTGCGAAGCTCAGTGGCATATACGTTTATAGCCATTGTCAACAAGCCACACAATCAAGCAATATACATATATCACTAGCAAATCAAAGGTCATCAATATATTCACATTCATATAAACATAGGTCATGCAATTTCTATTTCTCAGCATAACAATCATTACGCAACAAGTCTGTCAAATCCATCATGTGTTATGCTCAACAAATCGATCGTGTATGCACAAACAATTGGCTCGAGAGTTCCGTAAACGATCCGGATAAACCAAAGGAAAATCCGTAAACTATCCGAGTTCGATTTTTCAAGGATCTCGTTGCCTCAAGCGGGCAGCCGGGAGAAGGCTTTAATGTCAACGTGCACATGACTCCATCCGTAACTCTCTTACCCAAACAAATCACATAATCCATTCGATTCATGCTTCAAGCATTTTTCACATTGTTCTCAATTCTCATTCTTGTCCATTGCCATAAGGCCTATCAAGCCATGCATAATTGTAACACCCCACTCCCGTAAGACCCGAACCCGATATCGTTGGTGATATCCGAGTCCGTGTCCCACGAGTGGCGTACTACATCAGTCGATTTAAAATTCAGTATATATTTTTTTCTTTTGGGAGCCATTAACTCCACGTTCACACGGCAAACACGGTAAGTAAATAAAATCCGTGTTCAATATAAACCCGTTTCAGATTATTACGGTCATCCGATAATAATTACAATCAATCAATGCGAAGAAACATTAATACCACAAGGCTCAAGAAAATACAATGCCTTGTTATACGGTGATTGCGAATACGATTTACTAAGACACTAATGCTGACGCGAATCGATCCCGACCTCTAACCTTTACTCGTCTACAGATAGATATACTCCGTGTCAGCGGGGTATTCTTGAGACTGAAAAATAAATGCAAATTTTGGGTGAGTTTTGCGAACTCGGTGAGAAACCATCATCGATGGTTCACTCAATTCATGCATGTTCAAACACTTTACCAATTATCACATACGATCACGATTTACAAAAGTAATACCAAATAATACTTACAATCACATTTCACAAATGTAAGGCGAATCGCCTATCATACAATCCATGATCAATCATACCATATATGCAATGCACATGAGACCCTTTCCATTTTCATTATGTTATCAGGACTGCATGCCAAACTCGCCCGAAGCGGGCACATTGCGTTGAGCCAGTGGCTCTGAAACATTGGGCTTGAAGCCCTGATACATTGAGCCTGAGGCTCTGAATACGTTGGACCTGAGGTCCTGTGCGTTGGTGAAAGCTCTCACATCGTTAGGCGTGATATGCCCGATCCGTGGTGCTCGGTCCTGGCGCTTTATCGATCATGTCCTTATGTATGAATGCATATGTTCCAATTTCCATTTACGATTATTGCTATCACTTACATTCAATGCCATTTCCTATTTCTTGGACCTCGGTCCGTATTTCAATCATATATTCTTCCAATTTATCATACCATATCGCATTTAAAAGTCACATTCAATGTATCAAACGGATAAGTAACACTTCAGTATCAATTTCCCCATTCCTCGAACCTTTGGTCCGAGATCTCCCATTCACAAACAGTTACACAAATAGCGCCGTTATCTCATTCCCATATTTGGACACCTATGGTCCGAAATCAATCAAAGTCAAATACACATAAACCTCCATTATCTCCACATGGCATAATAGCAAAATCTTAAACACATAAAGGTTGAGGAACCAACTAGGTTACTCACCTATTACTTCGAGCTAATGCGGAAAGCCTCTCGTGACGTCGGTCAATCGGCGCTCAATTAGGCCTCTATATGAATCGGAAAAATACGAGTCACTAAATATGAAATTTGTGCTCATGTTGATGAAATATGCATGTTCATGAATTCCGGTCCTAATTCAATATTTTCCCATACTAAAATTCTATCAAAATTAGAAATCCATAAGCGCCGACGGTGCGCAATTCGGACATCTATAGGTCCCCAATTAAATAAAACAGTGTTTACATGTTAAAATCGATATAGGCTACGTCAAATTTCCGTCTAAAATTCCCGTTTCTCATAATATGAAATTAAATATTCAACGAATCCGATGCCTCTGGAATCAGGTCAATCGGACGTCGAGACGGAAAGAAATTGACAAAAGAACAATTGTACCATTTAATATCAAAAATAATCAAAATAAAATAAATATATATATATATATATCGGAAACTCGCCTCATGAGGCGAGACGCCGCCTCGCGAGGCGGAATCATCTGCTTTGTCGCGAGGCGGATGCAGATGCGCTCGCTGTCGCGAGGCGAGGCGTCGCCTCGCGACCAGCCCCTTTGATCTCGCCCTCGCGAGGCGAAACGTCGCCCTCGCGAGACGGCCCTTTTCCTTGCCCTCCTTCTTTCCAGATTGAAATTCCAATTTCCAATTACTCTAACTTTTAACACACAAATCAGAAAAATGCCCACTATACCTCATTGGAAAGCTTATGAAAAGCTCTACAATTCTCAAGAAGACCATAAAAATCAATTCCAACCCTAAGGGTGTCAAATAATCCATCAAACCTTCTGCCTACTCAATTTCCATCAACACAGAGCAGTACATTTACAATTTCATAACTCACTTATTCTTCAGAAATAAATTACCACAAAAATATGGTCAATAAGTTCACAATGTCCTCTACAACTTTCATGAACAACCCAAAATCAAATTCTATTGCTAAGCCAGTCAATTAATTCATTCAATGTCACTGTCCCTGAAATCCTTCACTTTGGGCAGTAATCTTACAAGAAGAATAACTTCCAGTATATAAGTCAATAAAATCAGAACTTTATATCCTTGTAAAGATAACATCTCAAACTTCAATTGTCATGAAGCACTCAACATCCAATTCGATCTCTAACAATTTAAAAATTGTTATGGAAGTTTCTGTTATGATCAGCCACTCATAACCTAATGTAGGGTCAGTTTTGAAAATCATAACTCCCAATTCTGACTTCTAAAATTACAAACCATATGTCATTTTCAAGGTAATCTTTTCCTCTACAACTTTTCAGAAGCTCACTCACACCAATTCAGTCCACTTAAAATGTTAAAATTGCCTCCAATCAGTAAACTCACAAAATCACACTTAAACTAGGTTTCATCCAAAATGCTCAAAACCAGTCATTAGTAATCAATTCATATCTCCCAATACACAATTCTAAAAATAGCAAGATCAGTAGCAATGGAAAGATAATTCAATATGCTACAACTTCCATGAAGATCATTTTCCCTAATTCCATCTCAATTAATTCATAAAATCAACAAAACTCAGATGTCATGGTTGCGGTTACTGTTCACAGGCAATGGAACAGCAACTTTCCATGCAAAATTTCACCCTTCTATCATTGAAATTCAACAACACCTATTTCACACTAAATTGAAGCCAACATTCCAAAGTTTCAGTGGCCACTAACCTTACCTCATTTTCATTTCTATACAATAAGTTATGAATAAAACAGTAACATCAATATAATTCCAATTTTCCAGATTTAAGGTTAACCTTAGTTCAATCACTTCAATACCTTTTCTCATCACTAGACATCAAAATAAATATAAATTAAATATCACTCCAGTCATACATATACTAGGGTTTATACTGAAAAATTTACAGCATTAAATTCCTCAATTCAGATACTCAATTAATTATCCATAATCAATTCAAAATCAAACCATATCATTACTTTCAATTCAGTCATCACTTAGCTTTATGCCCTTACTTTAAATCACAATAATCATCACTTTAATGTCTACATGAACCTAATACATGCTTTAAATCCTTTTATTAACTACCCCATACTATCATGACATTTAATTCCATGTAAATACACCATTTAAAGATCAAAACTTAATGAAAACTTACCAAATCAAAACCTCCTTCAAACCTTCAACAATCACTTTCTAACTTTTATACCAAAGTACTAACCTTCTTCCTTCCCAAGCATGTACCAAACTCATCTTCTAGCTTTGATGGTAGTAAAGATAGTAGCTTGAAGTTATGGAGAAAGTTGAGAGAAGAGGAAAATTTCGATGGTTTATAGAGAGAAGTTTGTGTTTGTGTCTTCGGATGGCAATAATAAAGGCCTAACAATTCATCTTTTCATTATGAAAAACATACACATCCGAGCCTTAAGAGGAATGCATTTAATGATGCTTTTAAATGGCAAAATTTGATTGGTTTCTTTTTTTTTTTGAAAAGTCAAGATATTACTTATTAATCCGGATCAAAATTTACTCCAATTAATTCGGTGACCCTACTTTCGGTCCCAAAATAAAATACCCAATATTACGATGTCGATTGGGTAGCGATTTTGCTCTGAGAATCAATGGTTCGCTGATTGGCGATTTATCCGATCCGAGAATTTCCCGATTTATTTTTCGAAATTAATGAAATTTCCTAACATTATAAAACAGTAATGATGCACTCTAAATAATTTTCAATCACGAAAATCACCTTTTCTACCCCAAAACATGTTTAGGCGATTCTGGCGATTTTGCGGTCGGGAATTTTCTCCGGAAAATTCAGAAAAATTCTGAAAATCCTTTAAAACTAAAACGCTTCATAGCGCACTCGAATAATTTTTCAAATCCCATAACCCCGTTAATCACAATAAAATACCGTTAGGCCCAATTACGGAATGTCATGAATGCATTTACCGTAATTCCATGTACAATTGATACTGTATCAATCCTATTATCATGAACAGTACTAAATATTCCCTATTAGTCTCATCCTATACCAATTTTACTATTTTACCCTTCCAGGAGGGGGTGGGATGTTACAATAATTCTAATCTAATGCAAGTTCAATATTCTCATAGAATTCAACCAAGTAATGTCACATAAAGCAAGCAACATATATCAGGCAATTTGCCCATACACATAATAACTATAAGCATATTACCCACCTAGTGTCGCACGAGAAGTCGACTCACTGGTGTCCTTCCTCTTGCGATTGGGCCAAATCAGCTTGGTTTCCTATAAGCAACCAAGTTCCAAATCAAACAATGTTCAAAGACAATTAATCGATAAGCGTGAAAATCTAAAGTCCTAAAACTATAAGTCTACATTCGACTTCCGACTAAAATTCCCGAATCCTAAGCGACAATTTCCGAACCTCCCAACCTGTAGTCCTTTCCCTCTCATTCATATCGAATCCAAAAGTACCTCAATTGGACATTTACAATTCAAGATATGCCCACAATTCTCCTTCAGAAAGATTGGACGTTCGCTGCAACGAAGGGATGCTCGCCGCGACGAGCCAATTTCTTCGTACATCGCGATGAGCCTTCCTCGTATGTCGCGACGAATGCTGCTCCCCTCGCACGTCGCAGCGAACAAGCTGCCGCACGTCGCGACGAGCGAGCTGCCACATGTCGTGGCGAATAAACATTTATTCGTCACGACATAGCCTTCCTTCCACGCACGTCGCGGCGTGTTCATACGCACGTCGCGGCGTGTGGGTCTGGAGAACGACTCCGAAACCTAGATTCCTGCATTTTTCCAACTCCAATCTTACCCAACTCAAATGCAGCACAACCAAGCTATAGATCAAGTCCTCTACTACATTTCTAACCCATTAACAATTCAAAATCAGTCATAAATGCATCCACCTAAGAAATCTCACCATTTTTACCCTAAAACCCTAAAACCACCGATTATGCTACATTCTCCAATCTTCTAAGTTTCAATCTAATCATAACAAGTTGAAAAGAAGCTAACTTACCCGGAAATGGTTCGAAACTGTCGAAAATCACAAGAAGTGCAAAATCCTCTCTTCTCTTCTCTTCTTCCCCACCGACGACACACTCCTCTCTTCTTTTCTTTTTCTTTCCTTTTTCCTCTTTCGTTTTCTTTCTATTATGTTCTTTTCTCTTAACCTAAGGAATGGGACAAAGACCATAATACCCCTCTTAGCTAAGCCCAAATCCATTCCAACTCAAGTAAACTTCCCAAAATACCCTTACACAATTTAATCCTCTCATGCCTTATTTAAACCATATTAAACACAAATACACCTCAATTATCCACTAATATTCCAAAATAAATCAACTAAGCCTTAATCACATAATTATCACAATTCATGCTTAATATCATCATAAAAAAATTCGGGGTCTAACAAGTATGAAATTGGTTAAAACTGTTAAAAAAGGATGGGTATATTTTGATCATGTGGCCAAGCTTGGTTTGACTTTGGAAGATGAACAAGGGCCTAGGAGGCAACATTCAAAGCGGGCAGCCAATCGTCCAAGTAGCTCTCGGCCAAGTAATGTGCGACGAAGTGAGGTCTCTCACGAGGACCTTCATAACATTCAAGATCAATTAGAAGATTTACATGATCGTGTTGATGATATACAGAGTATATTTATACGGCTAGCGAAAAAAGTTGATGAACAACATAGTATGCTTAAGACGATTTTTGATAAGTTAGGATGTCGACATGATGATGTTTCTCGTCGTTGATGGCTGTTGCATTTGTTCCCGACCGATATTTGTTTCTTTGTTTCATTGATATTTTCATTCCGTGTTGCAACTTTTGGATATTTGTGTGATTTTTGTTTTGTTTCTGAATTGTCATGAAGTTTGCTTATTCCAATTTTGTTTTGATCATGACAAAAAGGGGGAGATAATTCAGAAGTTTAATTGTTTCCATGTTGATTAAATTTTTGGATTATGAAATTGTGCTAAATTTATTGGATTCATTGATTTATTGATTAAGGGGGAGTTTAACTAACCAATTAGACAAGGCATAAAAACCTTGATCAAATTTTCTTTGTTTTCAATTTCTTAAACAATTTCTAAATGTTTTGTCATTATCAAAAAGGGGGAGATTGTTGGACCAATGATGGTTGACAAATAAAAATTTCTTTATGTTTTGATAATTATAAAATATATAGAATTGGTTAAGAAATTATTTCAGGATTTTAATTAAAGGACCAATGCAATTTCAAGTGATAATTTCCAATGATGCAAGTGATAGACAATGTTCAAAATTCAATCTACAAACTTCAAAGAGATAAAATATCAAGAAATCAAGTCAGTAATAATCTTTTATGATCAAGAAAAGATAGACAACGTCCAAAAGAAGATCTTAGTGAAGATTATGGATAGAGATATTGAAAGATCGAAGATTATCTTCAAATTTATCCGTTGGAGAATTTCCAGTCGACTACAAACATTTCCAGTCAACTGAAAATTAACATATCTGAAAAGTGGGGCTCATTCCAGTCAACTACAACCATTTCCAGTCAACTACAATCATTCCAGTCGACTATTCGAAGAGTAGAGATTATTTTCGTTAGCTCCAGTCAACTACAAACATTTCCAGTCGACTATAATAAGCAAAAATGTTTGTTCCAGTCGACTAATACTGGTTCCAGTCGACTAGCACAAGTCGACCAGTCGACTATCATCTCTTCCAGTCGACTAACAGCACAGCAGATAATTCTAAAACGGGAAGAAAATCTTTTTCAACGATCATAAGAGATCTTCAACGGCTACAAGAGTATTTCCAACGTCTATATTGATCCATAAGCTTGCAAATAAATAGATTAACACCAAGAGATCGATTAGTTCCTGAAATTGAAAAGCATACTGATCATAGTTCATATTTCTCATATTATTGCTCTCAATTCTCTTAGTACATTCAAGTGTATTTAGCTATCTTGAGCTTTACTTCAGTTTTCTATCATCTTTTTGTAAGCTTAGTGATTAGAGGAAAATCACTGGTGATGTTAGATTTGTGCCGAAAATCAAATCGGATTGTAAGGGTTGCTTAAGCCGGAATTCAAGTGGCTGTAAAAGTTTGCACTGAACTAAAAAGTGTACAATATAGTGGTTTGCCAAATCCTAAGTGGGAGCTTAGGTAGAGGACGTAGGTCTTAGCACCGAACCTCTATAAAAATAGTGTTTGCTTTTCTTCCCTATTCTTTTCATTTGTTAACTTGATTGTTTCGTGTGTATTAATTTCGTGTTTTTTGTAGAACTCTGCGAAAAAGTTTAGACGATCTATTCAACCCTCCTTCTATATCGCTTTCAGAACCTACATCATTTATATATGACCAGCCAAGACAATCAAATACTACACAACTCAAGTTTTGACATATTCTACTTTCTACAGAGTCTCTTCAGTACTTCAGCTTGAACGACAAGCCACCTAGAAGCTGTTCTCTTCTAATCTTCTTCCACGGAAGTTGCTTGCAAAAAGATCATGGCTATTCGTTTTGCTGGAAATTTTGCTAAACAAATCCTCCAACGATCAAAATCAACAACAAGCAAAGCTTCTTGGGATCATCGAAGTGCCAAAAGGTTTCTTAGCGGTTTATGTAGGGAGGCGAAAAAAGCGTTTTGTAGTTCGATATCCTATCTGAATCGACCTTCTTTCCAAGATTTGCTCGGAAAAGTGAAGAGCAATTTGGTTTTGACCATCAATGGGTGGTGACAATTCCCTGCAGAGAAGACACTTTCATCCATGTCACTTCATGCTTGAGAAGATCATAAAATAAAGCGAGATAAACCATTCACATAAAAGTGTACAGTTTTTTAGGAAGGAGTCTTTCCGGTTGTCTCTTTTTAGTGAAAAGCTTTATCGTAAGGAAGTGTAAAGTCGTTGTTTATTTATTCACATGATCAATGATTAAATACTCAAATTTTCTATGATATAATCCCTTACGAGGTGACTACTTTCCATCGACTTTTTGTTTATATGAGATCCGATTACTATAACATTGGATCATTAACTATAAGTGCCAAAATGGTTAATCCTAGCGCAAGAATTAACAAAAACGATCAGGAACCGATCCGGCTTTGCGAAAAAACTGAAACTATCAGGAACACTGCCTCATGCTTCGTGATAATCAAAGTGTTCCAAGTGTGATGCAATGTGCTGTGACAATATGAAAACACAAAACCATACTGAATCAAATTTAGCATCAGGGTAATCACATTTTGAGTTCTTTAGGATACTCAGTTTCCATAGCTTCTTTGGAAGCCTGCCTCATGCTTTTCATGCAATTCCTTCTCTAAAACTTTGGTTTCAGGCAATATGTCAGGAAGTATTCTCGCTTTGCATGGATTCTGCATAGTTAGCAAGGGATGTTGGTTTTTCCAACATCAACAATCTTTTGAATTTGTATGCTATCTTCTTTAATGCCATCTTCCCTTTTTAGTAGAATTTGATATGCCTTTTGTAAGGTTTTCTTTTCTTTTTTTCCCTTCCTTAACACCTCTGTCAGTATGGAATAAACCTTATCACTGCTTCTCGTATGGATTATATAAGTTGTTTCAGTTTCAATTTTGCAATCTTGAGACAGGTTTTGGATTTGCAGGCTCCAATTCTTTTTTTTTATAAACAGTTGATGTTAGAGCATTGATACAGTTTTTTGGTGAGGTAATTGTTAATGGACATTTTGTATTAATTTTTGGTACACAATTTGTTAAACTCTTGTGCATTTCATATTTAATTTGCACTAATTAAACGTTATTTGTCTTAATTTTAGGCACATATTAAATTTGGGACATTTAAAAGCCTAAAGTTAGAAAAGAAAGCAGCTGCGCAAGTGTGAAAAAAATAAAAAGAGCTATGCGTGAAAGGTGACAAAAACTCTCCTAAAATGATGTAGAAGCAGCAGTTGGCGGTAGATAAAAGAGAGCATGAGATGATGGACTTTCAATATATAAAAGACAAGATTCTTTATGTGAAGAGTTGAAAAATCGGAGGGTTAGGCGTGATTTAGAGGTTGGAATTATTCAATAGATAGCAAACAAAAGAGGAGTGAAGTTGGTGGCTAGAAGATTTGGCAGGTGGTGGCTAAAAGCGAACTCACATTGAAGGCAATCATTTGGTGAAGAATAAAAAAATCAAAGGAGGAAGGCAATTTGGAGTTTTAGGAGGACTTTCACTCAGACACATCTGAAGAAAACACACGATAGCTGGGTTTTCAAGAAGACTCGTGAGTAGCTAGCAGATGGGTTGGAAAAATACAAAAGAAAAATCTTTGGATTCTACGTGATTGGCGTGAAATTTGTTGGGCGTGGATATTGGAGGCAGAGATGAAAAACAAATCACGCAAGTAGCTGTTGGTGGGAGACTTTGGAGCATGGGACAAAAGAAAATCACGCAGCCTCCATCGAAAACGAAGGCAACTCATACACCATGCCATTTATTCCCATTAAAAAAGGGAGAACCAAGTAATTAGCTCCAGCTGGAATCACACAAAAAAAAAGACGCAACACACCCATCAAGAAGAGACTCCACTCGAGCACAACACTTGAACGGACTTCAGTCAAACAAGAAGAAAAGCTCCATAAATCATACACTCACGTTATTTTTGGGGATCTTAGCTATTGGAGAAGAGAAAAGCAAGTAACCAATCCATCATTAATGTTAGATACCACTTAAGATTCTCTCCATTCACGTTGATGAAGCAGCTGGTGGAAGCAAAGAAGGCTATAGACTCTCACGTTGACAGCTGTGAGTTGAAGAACTTGGTGGCAAGTAACGAAATAATGGTGCAATGGTGAGGTTGAAGTAGCTGAGAGAACCACGTTGCTGGTGAAGAAATGTGAGCTGTGCGTGGAGATAACAATGAAACGTTGATGCTTGGCTTGGTGATTAGCTGAGAAAACGTTGATGTAGGTGGTTTAAAGTAAAGGATATAACAAGTAGCTGAAGTTTAAAGGGCATCGTGAGTGGAGTGGAGGCAAGAATGAAACATTAGTTAGTGAAGAAAGCAATAGGTGGAGCCAAGGCATCATCACTATACACTTCATTCCAAACACAACAAGACAGCTGAAATAATTAAACTTGAAGTGGTGGCATGAATAACGTTACATGATGGTGGCTTAACAAATGAAAAACACTTTGCAAGTTGGTGGCTTAGAGGATTAACGTGGAGAGCTGGAGAAAAGACAGCCTAAAAAAAAAAGGGATGTTTTAATTTGTTTTCTTAATTTATCTTTAATCCAGTATTTAGTTTAATTTTGTGATTTAATCAATGCAAGCATATATTATGACCATGATTTATGTTACATTGATAAATATGCGTGAGTAAGTTTTTCTTTCCGGTTAAGGTTAAGATTGATATTGGATATGGATAATTTTTTTGGTATTGATTTTCGCTTGATTAAATGCATATTTAGTCTTAATTTAGCTTGATCACCTAGATTAAGACCTTAGATGATTAAATGCCACAAACAATGGGATTTAATTTGTCGGAAAATTAATCAAGCGACATACTTGAGACTAAAGTGTAGACCAACCTTAGGATCTTATGTGAGGATATCTAGAATTAACGAACTTAATTTTAGGCTTCTTGCATTTAACGCCTTTTATTTGAATTTTCTATGAACTAAGTAGTGACTCGGATTTAAAAGAGAAGAGAACTCCATGAACATTGGGTTCGACTTGCTTAAGTGAAATTTCCTAAATCAAATCTACTTTCAAAATTTTATTTTAAATGTCCAATCCAATTGAAATCTTATACCTTAACCGATTTTTGTCATTTGATTAAATCTAGTTGTTTTAATTTATATCTTGCAATTTTCATAATTTCTTGATTTACTTATTTTATCTTATTTTATTTTATTTTCAAATCAATTAATTCTTGATCGTCTGAGTAATTTTTCATCGTTTAATTTTATTGTCTTATGTGTTGAAAATTTTTCCCTTGGGTACGATATCCGGTTCTTACCATTTTATATTACTTATCGACGGGGTACACTTGCCTCTATTGGTCTAAATAGAATTTAATTTATTTTGTTATCTTTGGATCGCAACAAGTTTTTGGCGCCGTTGCCGGGGAGTAAATTTTTTATTTTGATTCATTAAATTAGACGATGTTAAGTGTCTCAGATTTAATTTTTGCTTCGTTGTTTATTTGCATTTTTTTGTTTGCTTGACTATTTTACGTCGGTGTGTGTTATTTTTCATTTTTAGCTTTGTATTTATTTGCTTTTTATTTATTCCATTTTTTTTATGCTCACTCGTGGTCAAAAGCTCGAGAATTTTCTATTAGATACTGAGATTGAAAAAACCGCTCGCAGGTTGCGTAAGGAAACCAGATTGGCTCGAAGTAGTACTTCAGCAGAAAGGACTAGAGAAGAGCAATTTTCAGAGATGGAACAACACGAAGAGAGGTTGATGCCACATACTGAAGAGAGAAGGGAGTTGACTATGATGGATTTGACAATGGGGCACAACAATAGACCCATGCCTCCCATTATAAGGCCGACAATCACAGCTACGAGTTTTGAGATTCCTCACAGCATTACATCCATGGTGAGGGCATCTCAATTTGGAGGATTGCCTTTGGAGGATCCGAACACCCATTTGGAGACATTTTTGGATATTTGTGATTTGTTTAAGCAAAATGGAGTATCGGAAGACGCGGTGAGATTAAGGTTATTCCCATTTTCTCTACGAGATAAGGCCAGAGCATGGTTGGCTAGTTTGCAGTCGGGATCGATTACGACATGGGATGAGATGATGAGATTATTTTTGGAAAAAAATTTTCCCTCCTGCCAAGGTTGCAAAGATGAAGAATGAGATCACTTCCTTCACTCAATATGAAAATGAAAGTTTATATGAAGCATAGGAGCGATTTCGGGATATGTTGACACAATGTCCTAGTCATGGGTTATCTACATGGTAGAGGTCAATACCTTTTATACAGGAATGAACCCATCGACCAGGAGTACCATCGATGCTGCAGCAGGAGGTAGTTTAATGAGAAAAACGCCAGATCAAGCCTATAGGTTGATTGATGAGATGGTCACTAGCAGTTTTCAATATCATACAGAAAGGCATCCTAGACGACCTACAGGAGCTCCTGTAGTAGACAATACAGTGGCGTTATCTGCTCAAATGGATGTTTTGACGAAGAAATTGGATAATCTGATGCACAATGTGAGAGGAGGAGCTAGTTCTTCATTAAGAAGTTGTGTTGTTTGTGAGCATTGTGATGGAGATTCCCATGCATCTTCTGAATGTCAAGTCGGGAATCCTTTTGCTCAAGAGTCAGAAAAGGCCCATTATGTAGGCAATTATAACAGACAGCAATTGGACCCATATTCTAACACTTACAACCCAGGGTGGAGGAATCATCCAAATTTCTCTTGGCGGAATGATCAAGTGGGACAACCACAGTCATCCAATGTTCAGAGACAACCACTTGCACCTCCAGGTTTTCAAGCTCTTAACCCTGCACCACCAGAGAAATCTAATCTCGAAGATTTACTCTCGAAGTACATTTCCACTACCGAGGTTAGGATGCAGAACCAAAAATCTTCTATTAGACATTTGGAGAATCAGATGAGCCAGATTGCAAATTTGTTGAAGGAACAACCTTCGGGTTCATTGCCTAGTACTGCTGAGGCCAACCCGAGAGAACATGCAAAGGTAATTTTATTGAGAAGTGGCAAACAACTTGAAGAAGTTAAGGCGAAGCAGAAGGATAAAGAAGTGGAAAAGAGTGAAGAAGATGAGAGTCGGGAAAGTGGCAAGGAGGCCACTGAAGCACCAGCTGAAAAGGAGAACCATCCAAGGTTATTTGCTGATCCCATCACACATCCGGTAAGACCTCGGATTCCTTATCCTCAAAGATTGAAAGGTACGCAATTAGATAAACAATTTGGTCATTTTCTTGAGATATTTAAAAAGTTGCATATTAACATTCCTTTCATTGAGGCCATAGCGCAAATGCCATCTTATGCTAAGTTTTTCAAAGAAATTTTGTCTAATAAGAGGCGGCTTGAGGAGTATGCCACGGTGAAGCTGAATGAGGAGTGTTCAGCCATATTGTCAAGAAAGCTACCACCGAAGCTTAAGGATCCAGGGAGTTTTACTATTCCTTGTGTTATTGGCGATTTACATATAGATAAGGCTTTAATGGATATGGGTGCGAGTATTAACTTAATGCCTCTTTCTATTTTCAGGAAACTAGGATTGGCAGATCCCAAACCCACAACTATTTCACTTCAGTTGGCAGATCGGTCAATCACCTATCCGAGGGGAATAATTGAGGATGTTCTGGTTAAGGTCGAGAAGTTCATCTTCCCAGTGGATTTCTTAGTCCTTGACATGGAGGAATATATAGACATCCCCATCATTCTTGGGAGACCTTTCATGGCTATTGAACGGACCATCATCGATGTACAACGTGGAAAGCTCATCTTGAGACTTCAAGATGAAGAACTAGTGTTTGATATGTTCAATGCTATGAAGCATCCTTCTACTCTTGACTCTTGTCATTTTATTGATATTTACTCTTCTGATACTGATGATTCTTCTATTGTTTGTGAAAAATTTGTTGGAAGGGGAAGCGCAAGGAATAATCGAAGAGTTAGGGGAAGAATTGCAATAAGAGTTGGAGGAAATTGCAGATGAGTTGGAGCAGGCATATTGGACACATTATAGAGCATACGAGCCTCTCAGCGTCAATCGCTATTTCGAAGCCTTCGATTGAAGAGCCTCCTTCTCTTGACCTTAAACGTCTTCCGAGTCATTTGAAGTATGTTTATCTTAATCCAGCTGAGCACTTACCAGTTATCATTTCTTCTTGTTTGTCAGGTGCTATGGAGGAGCAGTTATTGAGGGTACTGCGGGACCATAAAAAGGCAATTGGGTGGTCCATTACAGATATCAAAGGTATAAGCCCTTCTTTTTGCACACACCACATTTTTATGGAGGATGGAAGCAAGGCGATAGTGCAGCCCCTGAGGAGACTTAACCCACACATGAAAGAGGTAGTGAAAGATGAGGTAGTTAAGCTTCTAGATGCAGGTATTATCTATCCCATTTCTGATTCTGGTTGGGTTAGCCCTGTGCATGTAGTGCCAAAGAAAGGAGGCACTACTGTGGTTGAAAATGAGAAAAATGAATTAATAGCCACTAGGAAGGTAACTGGGTGGAGAATGTGCATAGATTACAGAAAATTGAATGATGCCACTAGGAAAGATCATTTTCCTTTACCTTTCATTGATCAAATGATTGAGAAATTAGCTGGACATGATTTTTATTGTGCCTTATATGGATATAATGGATATTTGCAGATTCCTGTAGCCCTGGAAGATCAAGAGAAAACAACTTTTACATGTCCCTATAGTACATTTGCCTATAGACGCATGCTCTTTGGGTTATGCAATGCTCCAGCTACATTTCAAAGATGCATGATGGCTATTTTTTCTGATATGCTTGAATCTTGCATTGAAATTTTCATGGATGACTTCTCTGTGTTTGGAACTTCATTTGATGCATGTTTGAAAAATTTAGAGAAAGTCTTAATTAGGTGTGAAGAGACCCATTTAGTGTTGAATTAGGAAAAATGTCATTTCATGGTACAGGAGTGCATTGTTTTAGGTCACAAGATTTCTAGCAAGGGTATAGAGGTAGATCCAGCAAAAATTGATGTCATTAAGAAACTTCCACCGCCAAACAATGTTAGATCCATTAAAAGTTTCTTAGGCCATGCTGGTTTTTACCGTAGGTTCATTAAGGATTTTTCCAAAATTGCTAAACCTTTGTCTGAGTTGCTTGAAAAGATCTTGTGTTTAATTTTGACGATAAATGTTTGACATCTTTTCAATTGTTAAAGGATATGCTTGTGACTGCACCTATTCTTATATCTCCTGACTGGTCTCTTCCTTTTGAATTAATGTGTGATGCGAGTGATTACGCAGTGGGTGGTGTTTTAGGCCAAAGGCGAGGTAAGATCTTTCATCCCATTTTTTATGCAAGTAGGACACTAAACTGTGCACAACGTCATTATACCACCACGGAAAAAGAGATGTTGGCGGTTGTGTTTGCTTTTGATAAGTTTCGCTCATATTTGGTTTTGTCTAAAGTGATTGTGTATACTGATCATGCAGCTTTGAAATACTTGATGACAAAACCCGACGCTAAACCAAGACTAATTCGTTGGGTGTTACTTTTGCAGGAATTTGACATTGAACTAAGGGATAAGAAGGGGACTGAGAATTTTGTAGCAGATCACCTATCAAGGTTAGATGAAGCTGCTATGGAGAGTGCAACAAAGAAGGACATTCAGGAAACTTTTCCTGATGAGCATTTGATGGTTATGATGGTCATGCCATGGTTTGCAGATTATGTAAACTACCTTGCTGGTAATATCTATCCCCCTGATCTCTCTTATGCTCAAAAGAAAAAAAAATTGACTGAGGTAAGATACTATCTTTAGGATGATCCTTTGCTTTACAAGATTTGTGTGGATGGTATTGTTAGGCGTTGCATTCCTGAAGAGGAAATGTCTTCTGTGTTACATCATTGTCATTCTAGAGAGGCCGGGGGACATTATGGTGCATCTAGGACAGCTCATAAAGTTTTGAAATGTGGTTTCTATTAGCCCACTTTATTTAAGGATGCATTTACATTTGTCAAATCTTGTGATAGGTGTCAAAGGGTTGGAAACATTAGTCGGAGACATGACATGCCATTGACTAACATTCTTGTTTGTGAGGTTTTTGATGTTTGGGGAATAGACTTCATGGGACCGTTCCCTAAGTATTTCTCTAATCAATATATATTGGTTGCTGTTGATTATGTTAGCAAGTGGGTGGAAGCAGAGGCATTGCCTACAAATGAGTCTAGACGTGTTGTTAAATTTTTGAAGAAGAATATTTTTACACGTTTTGGCACACCTAGGGCAATCATTAGTGATGGGGGGTCACATTTTTTCAACAAACTTTTTGATTCATTCTTAGCTAAGTATGGGGTGACCCATAAGGTTGCTACTCCATACCACCCCTAAACTAGTGGACAAGTTGAAGTTTTAAACAGGGAATTAAAGAAAATACTAGAAAAAACTGTTAATGCTTCTAGGCGGGACTGGTCTTTAAAGCTTGATGATGCACTTTGGGCATATAGGACTGCATTTAAAACCCCCATAGGCATGTCACCATTCAAGATAGTATATGGAAAGTCTTGTCATCTTCTAGTTGAGTTAGAGCATCGTGCGTACTGGGCTACTAAATTTCTTAACTTTGATTTGTCTACTGCAGGTGCTAAGAGACTTATGCAACTTCATGAACTTGAAGAGTTCCGTTTGGATGCTTATAACAATTCAAAGTTGTATAAGGAACGTGTGAAGAAGTGGCATGACAAGAAGATCCTCCACCGAGACTTTAAGATAGGCGACCAGGTATTGATCTACAACTCTCGTCTTCGTCTTTTTCCAGGGAAGCTCAAGTCGAGGTGGTATGGTCCATTCACGGTGATCCAAGTCCTTCCTTTTGGGGTCATTGAGGTAAAACGAGAAAATGAAAATTCATTCAAGGTAAATGGACAACGAGCAAAATTGTATATGCCCAGGTTTGTGGATTACTTTGAGGAGTGATTGTCTCTTCATGACACTTCGCCTCCTTGATCGCGATGCATGTTTTCCAGTAGGACTATAGTTTTCTTTCTTTTCTTTTCTTGTTGTTTCCTTTGTGTTTCTTTTAATGCATTTCTTTCAGTTGTTTTGAGTTTTCTTTAGGTTTGCATGGTTGGGGATAAAGGTTTCTTGGTCGATTCTTTTTCAGGGAAGTTTCTTCTTTCTCTTTCCCCTCTTTGTGTTTGATTGTTGACTACTTGAACATTAGGGACAATGTTCATATTAAGTGTGGGGGGATTAAGCTTATGTGCTTGCGGATGTTTATGATATTGATGTTGATGTTGAGAGATACACACTTGAATGGTTGCGACTCTTTTGGTAGCTAATTTAGGTCCTATTTGTGATAAATTTGACCATATGATTCTGTCAAAGTAGTTGGATGGAAAATTGAGTTGTTTGCATGAACTTGGAATAGGCAGCTTGAGAGGATAGTGAAGCATGCGGATTAATTTAAGTAGTCAATTGCATAAACATAGTCAATAACTGATGCTAAGTGATGAGGCAATGTATAAAATTTTGATGGATTTTCATTTAAACATTTGTGAGGTTTTGAGCCATATGACTGCATCTCATAGTCATTTATTTTCTTTGTCATGTGTGATGCTTCCCTATGTTGATTACTGTCGGATCCCGTTTCCAAACTGCATATACTTATTACTGTCACACTTACTCTGATACCTCAGATGTCGGATCCGGGACCCAACTAAATATAACTTACACTTATCACACTTGCTTTGATACCATAATTGTCGGAACCCGATCCGTAGACCGGACCCCAACTGCTTATAACCTAATACTCTTACTTTTGCTCTGATACCACAGTTGTTGGATCCGAGACCCAACTGCATGAAACTTACCACTTACTCTCTTGCTCTGATTCTACAAGATGTCGGATCCCGTTTTCGGAACCCAACTTCCGCATTCCTGAAACCTTGCGCTTATAATATTGCAGTGCTATTCGCTGCTGTTCCGTAAAAGTGATGAGCGCACACTACATAAACATCATAATCACATATTGACTTGTTCATATCAAATATATCTTAAAGCCTCACGTTCGCATAGAGGCAAGAATCACCTTAATCGGAGTTATATAACTCAAGATACACTCCAAAAACCTAAAAGAATTTATACCGGAAACATGCTCTCTTAACCGGCCTCTCACTTCTTTTAATGCAAACTTCCTCAATTTAACTCCAAATGATATAAATTTTTTATCAAGAAATATATATGTCTTATAAATCCAATGGTTCAAGCCTCACCTCAATTGGAGGTCGGATGAGGGATTTATGCCCAAAATCATAGACCATGCTCACTTCAAAAATCCAAATGAAACTCTTTTGACGTGATTCTCATAACTTTTAATATAGAGGTTGGATTGTGTTCGTTATTTCACAATTTGAAATTAGACATCTAGATCTACAACTCTTATGAAGAACACAAAACGAGATTCGGCCTCTAACATTGCCCAAAACACCATTTTTCCCGTAGCTGTCAGTTAAACGGACATGCATGTCCTTTTAACGGACACATTCGGGTGGATGTGTCCCAAAAGCTTCAAGATTGTCCGTTAAACGGACATGGGTAGGCGAAGGGGTGTTTTAGCACCCGTGGCTGTCCGTTTAACAGACATTCGTGTCCGTTTAACGGACACGCCTTTCTTCAAAACTTCAAACCCTCTCACCTTCAATCCAACTTCAAACCACTTGACACTAGCATCTTTCAAAACTCATAACTTCTTATTCCTAGCTCCAATTGGTGCATAATATACCTTCATAGAAAGATAATAAGATGAAATACAAATCATGTGAAGGATGCAAAAGCTAAATTCATCATTAATCAAGGAAAAAAGCCACTCAAAGGACACTGCTCATTAAAGACCAATGTAACAGTACATGAACAGTAACTGAATGTGTTCTTCACATCATAACTTTTTAACCCTAAGTCCAAATGAAACAAATCATACACCCTTAGAAAGCTATGAACTTCTAATAAAATCTTCATGAAGACTTCCTGATCTAAATCAAGCCCTAAGAGGGTCTAAAACTGAAGCGAAGTTCTGTCAAATTTTAGGAAAATTTGTCAGCACTCCCCTTGAAAAATGCAACTAACCAATTTGCAATTCTAATGCTTCCACCTGCATAAAACTCAACATGCAACCTCATATAACACAACTTAATCCCAAGAGTAACTCCAACTCAATTCAAGGCAACAACCACACTCCTAACATTCTAATCATATCCAAGCTATACAATGATGCAATTGTTTCAAAACATACATGAATTGCTCAAAATACATTAGAACTGAATATTCTTGCTTTCATATGAAAAATATGAGTTATTACAAAGCTTTAGAGGGCATTTTAAGCCACTACATCAAACCCAAAACATAAACTTGCAAAAACATCATTTTCCCAAAATGCATCTAAAGCATTGATTTACAATAGTTATCTTGAAATACAAAAACAAAACACTAAGATCTTGGAGTATGCCTTGAGCTCATTCTTGAGATCCCGATCTTCACTGGAGATGGGACGGGAAGGTGGGGTGAGCTTTAAGCACCGTGGGTAACACGTTTATATTTAGGCTAATAAGCTACATTGTTTCATTAATCATACTTTTAACACTTTTGTATAGCAATCATACAATCATGCATTTCATGAAATTTATCAATCTCAAAACACAATGCTCATGATCCATGTAATTCTCATTCTTGCAAACATATGCTAACACATAAACACATAGCTGATGGTTCGAAAAGTCCACGGGTTACTGATGAGCTACACAAGTGTAGTCATATGCTGAGGAGTCCAAAAGGAACATCCTATGCCACAATCGGGCAGCCGAGCGAAGGCTATACTGGTCAACATGAACGTGACTTTGCTGGTGGACTTAACTAACCCACATAACACTGAATTTCATGCATAAAAACTGGACTTGTCTTGTCCACTGACTGATTTTCTGAAAATGGATTTTCATGCATCCTTAAAGCTGATTCTTGAAAATGATATATTTCATGCTTAGCTCACATTTCATGACCTCATTCATGCTCATTCAATTCATGACAATTTCAAGCAATAACAAGCAATGTCATACACTGTTAAAATGCTCACTTAATGGCAATCATACACCATCTTACGTACATGGTCAAGGCACAATCAATGCTCATCTCAAATAGTTACAAATCATTAAATTCATTAGTTAAAGTAGCATTTAATACTTACTAACATAAAGATAAAAGTGAAACCCACCTTATAACTTGCTAGATCCTTGCTAAATGGAGCTCCTCCTCTTGCTCTTCTCTTTCTTCTTGTCCTTCTTCATCCATGACAAGAAAATAACCTCATATCACTTAGGGTTTCAAAAATTGAAAACCTAATGAACCTAAATCATGATATGAACTTTAGAATCACTAAACCCATCTTCTTTCTAAGCTATCTACACCAAAACCCAACCAAAAACTAACACTTGAAATTATAACTCACCTTGGTTCTTGACTCAACCAAAGAATTTCTTGGCTCAAAATGTAGCTTAGCTCTTCCTCCACACTTTTTCCTCTTGAACTTTCTTCAAAAACCCTCTAAAACTCATGGAGAATCAAACCCTAGCAAGAACTCTTCTTCTTCTTTCTTCTCTCCTCTTCACCGTCCACTCCCCCTCTCTTTTCTCTCTAAATTTCGTTGGCTTCCTCTCCAATTGCAAGACCACTTCTTCTTTCTTCTTCTTTTTATACTTCTTTCATTTAACTTAAGCCCAAGCCCACTTCTTCACTTAATTCCTTCTTCTTCTTATACTCTTCTTTTACTTACTTAAGCCCATTCACTTATTCTTCCTTTCTTCTTCTTTTTATACTTCCCTACTACAACTTGCTTAGGCCCATACAAGCCCATTGCATTTAATCTTAACCTAACTAACCAACTAACATATTAAATGTTATTAACTCTTACCTAACTTATTACTTAATGTTATCTAACTTAATCAATTAATGCTACTTACTCGTTTAATGTCATATGCTATTTAATGCTATCATATTTAATTACTATCATCTCAAATAAAGCTAACTCAATTACTTAATTAGTCTAATCATGCTTAATTTTAAAAAAAATTTGGGGCTAACAATTACCTTCAGAACTTGCTCTGAACCTGTTTGATACTGCTAGTTACATGCTTTATGGACATGATAAAGGCCTTCTTTGTTTTTACCCTTTAGCTTAAATGACCCACCAAATCATTTTTCCCTTATTACCCCCTTTGAGCCTTTGACCTTGTTGTTTTCGTATTAATCGCATTGCATTAAACTTGAAAACTTTTAGCCTTACCCTTTCACAAGTTGACTGGAGTACTAAGAATTTGATATCTTTGATTTGGGGACTGTTGTTTTACATGTTATTCTGAGATGTTTTAAAGATACATCTACTCAGTTGTTGTTGATTTTTGTTACTTCTATCTTCTTTTATGTTTATTGTTACAAAAAAAACATTTAGAAAAACGACAACAGAAAAAAATAAAGAAAAAATAAAAAAATCAAAATAGTAGCGTTTGATAGTGATGAGTAGTCGTAGTCTTGTAATTCTGTATGTACATTTCAGAAGTTCTTTTTGAATGTCCCACGTCACTTAGTACTTTGTGAATGCTTGTAAATAGCCTTTGCCCTTTTTATCTCACCTTAACCTAAACCCCATTACAACCCTTAATAAAAGCCCTTTTGATCCATGAAGGCATGTACTCTATGTAGTAAAAATAGGTGAATTTGCAAGCCTATGGTAGTGTAGTCTCATAGAGGAAGTTTTGAGCGAAACACAACCCTTATACACTTGAGCGACATGAGTGAATATCGTGAGGAAAATTTATTTTAACTTTATGCTTGCTTTTGATCAAAGATATCTACCGTTGATTTTGTTTATGTGCATTGATGAAAATATTATAGTACATGTAGTAGCTTGATACTGAAGTTCGTCGAATTTTAAGGGATTGCAAATACTTAATTTTCGTTGAAAATAAAAGGACAGAATATGTTGGTTATGACCTAAGTAAGTTGCTTGAGGACAAGCAAAAATTCAAGTGTGGGGGTGTTGTTAATGGACATTTTGTATTAATTTTTGGTACACAATTTGTTAAACTCTTGTCCATTTCATATTTAATTTGCACTAATTAAACGTTATTTGTCTTAATTTTAGGCACATATTAAATTTGGGACATTTAAAAGCCTAAAGCTAGAAAAGAAAGCAGCTGCGCAAGTGTGAAAAAAATAAAAAGAGCTATGCGTGAAAGGTGACAAAAACTCTCCTAAAATGATGTTGAAGCAGCAGTTGGCGGTAGATAAAAGAGAGCATGAGATGATGGACTTTCAATATATAAAAGACAAGATTTACTGCAACAGAAGAGTTGAAAAATAGGAGGGTTAGGTGTGATTTAGAGGGCTGGAATTATTCAATAGATAGCAAACAAAAGAGGAGTGAAGATGGTGGCTAAAAGATTTGGCGGTGGTGGCTAAAAGCGAACTCACATTGAAGGCAAGCAGCTGGTGAAGAATAAAAAAAATCAAAGGAGGAAGACAGCTGGAGTTTTAGGAGGACTTTCTACTCCACACACATACGAAGAAAACACATAGTAGCTGGGTTTTTCAAGAAGACTCGTGAGTAGCTAGCAGATGGGTTGGAAAAATACAAAAGAAAAATGCTATATTCTGCGTGATTGGCGTGAGCTGTTGGAGGCGTGGATATTGGAGGCAGAGATGAAAAACAAATCACGCAAGTAGCTGTTGGTGGGAGGCTTTAGAGCATGGGACAAAAGAAAATCACGCAGCCTCCATCAAAAACGAAGGCAACTCATACACCATGCCATTTATGCCTATTAAAAAGGGAGAACCAAGTAATTAGCTCCAGCTGGAATCACACAAAAAAAGAAATAGACGCAACACACCCATTAAGAAGAGACTCCATTCGGGCATAACACTTGAACGGACTTCAGTCAAACAAGAAGAAAAGCTCCATAAATCATACACTCAATCAGTCATGAACTTCAATCTTATTTTTCACTTTTGCTTATCAAACTCCTTTGATCTAAACACCTTAGTGAACGGATCTGCAGCATTCTCCTTTCCTTCAACCTTTTGAATTTGAACATCCTCACGTTCAACAATTTCTCTAATCAAATGAAACTTCCACAGAACATGTTTGGATCTTTGGTGTGACCTTAGTTCCTTAGCTTGTGCAATAGCACCGATATTGTCACACAATAAAGGAATTGCTTTATTGAAGGAATCACACCAAGTTCAATTAAGAACTTTTTCATCTAAACAGCTTCCTTAGTTGTATCGCATGTAACTATGTATTCTGTTTTAGTAACTGATTCAGCTACAATAGCTTGCTTGGAACTTTTCCAACTCACTGCTCCTCCATTCAAAGTGAAAATATAATCAGAGGTAGATTTGTTTTCATCCTTATCTGATGCAAAGCTAGCATCAGTATAGCTTATTAACTTTAATTCATAATCTCCGTATATGAGGAATTGGTCCTTAGTTCTTCTTAATTACTTAAAGATGGTTTTAGCCACTTTCCAATGTTCCTCACCTGGGTTACCTTGATAATTACTCGTTATTCCTAGCGCGTAGACTATATCAGGTCTTGTATATGTCATGGTATACATGATAGCTCCCACTGCGCTGGCATATGGGACCTTACTCATGTGCTCTCTTTCTTTTAGGATTTTAGGACAATCCTCCCTACTAAGAGAAATTACAGTGTCTATCGATAGATAACCTTTTTTGGAATTTTCCATATGATACCTTTTTAAGATAGTATCAATGTACATGTATTAGGAGAGCCCTAGTAGCTTCTTTAATCTTTCTCTATAGATGTTGATTCCAAGAATGTAAGCTGCTTCTCTTAAACCCTTCATAGAGAATTGTTCATATAGCCAAATCTTTGTCTTTTCCATTACTGGTACATCATTTCATATTAGCAATATGTCATCTATATATAGCACTAGGAAATAACTATGATCCAACTAACCTTCTTGTACACACATGGCTCTTCTTCGCATCTAAGAAAACTGAATTTTGCGATTGTTGTATTGAAGCGAATATTCCAACTTCATGAAGCTTGCTTCAATCCATAAATAGATCTTTGTAGCTTACATACTTTTTTAGGAGCAGATGGCAATGTGAAACCTTCAGGTTGAGTCATATAGACATCTTCCTTAAGCTCTCCGTTAAGAAACGTTATTTTCACATCCATTTATCATATCTCATAATCATAATATGCAACTATAACATGTAGAAGTCGAATAGATTTGAGCATTGGCACAGGAAAAAAAGTTTCATCATAATCAATACCTTACTTTTGATTATATCCCTTGGCAACAAGACAGGCTTCATTGGTTTCAACCTTCCTGTCTACTCCAATTTTTTTCTTAAATACCCATTTACATCCTATGGGTTTTATGTCTTTTGAGGGATCAACCAAAGTCCATACTTTGTTGATTCTCATGGATTCTAACTCAGATTCCATAGCCTTAAACCATTTCTCACAATCTGGACTTACCATAGTCTCTTCGTAAGCCTTAGGGTCATCATCAATAAGTGGGATATCATCAATATGATTATCCCCTTCACCTTGCACCATTAAGTTTAATACATCTAGTGCACAATCATCCCTAGTAGACTTTCTAAGAGGCTCATGTTCAATAGTTTCTTCCTCTACTTGATCTTATTGTTGCACTGGTTCTTGGACAAGTTCATTAACCGGTCCATTCTCCTCAACGATTGAGGTTAGTACCCTATATGTTAACTTCAATACATCAAGTAAAGGCTGCGCAACATGCATCTGATGCTCTTGAGCTTGTGTTGATTCTCCATAATCTTGAATTTCATCAAGATTTATTTCTACACCATGACTTCCTCCATTAAGGAACTCCCTTTTTAAAAAGAATGCATTTTTAGCCACAAACACTTTGTGTTCAGAAGGGTGATCGAAATAGTATCCCATAGTTTTCTTGGAATAACCAAGAAATCTACACCTGTCAAACCTCGCTTCAAGCTTATCTGGTAGCAATCTCTTGACATAAGCTGGACAACCCCAAACTTTCAAATGTTTTAGGTTAGGCTTACGTCCTTTCCACATCTCATATGGAGTTTTGGTGACTGCTTTAGTGGGAACTTTGTTTAATAAATAGGCCATCAGGATGATATTTAACACGAAACAACCATTTACAATCTACAATGTTCTTAGAAGCATCATATGGGACTAGGCTCCAAGTTCGGTTTCGAAGTAGTGCATGATATTATGTTTGCATCGCAACCTTCCAATGGATATGTTTTTGGGCATGTTTTTAGGTTCGAGGAACATATGTTGGGGATGATGTGGTGGTCACATGAAATTGCTTTGGTTTAAGGCTGTTTGTTTGGGATCTTGTGATCATGTGATGCGTTGGTCTTGGGTGGGCTGGGTGGTTCTCGGTTAGTTGCTGGCAGGGTGTTTGTGATAGGTGTTGGCAGTGATTGGCTACGACGATGGTAGGTTTGAGAATAAGGTTGGATCGTGCTTGGGGTGAGGCTTGAAGGTTGATCGGTTTCACATGTTGGAGGTATATGTGGGAAAGATGATGATTTAGTGGATGAATTGAGAGACATACCTGAACCAGACGACACCAATGGAGGAGCAATAGAGGTCGATTTCAAGTGCAAATAGTCTGGTAATTCAAAGTAGGGTTGTGTAGTTGGCAAAGGAGTTTTCAAATTTTCAGTTTCTAAAATTTCCCAAGAAGTGAAAGATAAATTTTCCTTGTATTTGAAGATAGGATTTGCACATGGAAATTGATTTTCATAAAATACTACATCGCGAGATATAAAAACTTTGGACGTGCTTAGATCAAAGTATTGATGCGAGTGGTATTTGGTGGAAAAATCGAGGTATAAACAAGGAGTTGATTTCGGGTCAAGCTTGTGTTTGGCATATGGTTTCAACCATGGATAGCATAAGCAACCAAAGGTTTTAATGGATTCCATATGGGGTGGCTCATTGAATAATATTTCATACGGACAACGGTTTTGTAAGGTTGGAGTAGGTAATCTATTGATAAGGTAGGCTGCTTGATGACATGTAAAGGACCAAAACTGAGATAGCATCGAAGCTTGGTGCATTAGAGTTTTGACAGTCTCTAGGATATGCCGATGTCGGCATTCAACTATTGCTACTCGTTGCGGGGTATAAGGTGGAGATACTAGATGTTCAATACCACTTTGTTGTAAATATGCATCAAGACTTTGATAGTCACTGCCACCATCTGTATATAGTGTCAAAAAAAAATTTTAAAACGACGTTCAAGCAGTGGATGTAGTTGTTGAAAATTTTCGAAAACTTCTTTTTTTGTTTTCAAGGTATAAAGCCACATATATTTGGAGAATTGGTCAACAAATAAAACACAATACCTCTTTTTGTCAATCGATAAAATGGGGGAAGGACCCCAAAGATCACTATAAACTATTTGCAATGGAAATTGACTTTACAATGTGTTTTTGGAAAAAGGTAACCTATGCATTTTATTTGAATTGCATGAATTACAAACCAAAATTTTGGAATTGTTTGTGGGAATTGAAAACTTGTGAAAAACTTGGTTTTATACTCGGTGATTTGGATGACCCAACCGTCGATGCCACAGGTCACTCGAAACAGCCACATTGCAACCCAAAAAAGTAGTGATACTGGTTGGTGGCCATTGGTAAAGTCGACCTCTACTTACTCTTTGAACCAGTGGTGCCCCCGATGTCAGATCCTTCACAACATAAGAAAAGGGAAAGAATTCAATAGATTTGTTATTGTCACGGCAAAATTGTGAAACAGAAAAAAAGGTTGTTTGTAATCGAAGGAGAGCAAAAAGCATTGTTTAAGGTAAAGTGGTAATCAGATGTTTTTAGATCAATGTTACCAGTATGGGAAATTGGTATTATGTCACCATTTCCTATAGTGATATCTTCTGAGCCATTGTAGTCATGAATGGTTGTTAAGTGTTGTGCATCCGAGACAATATGATGAGTAGCGCCTGTATCGATTATCCAAGGATCTTGTTGTTGGGGTGTGTAGCCAGCATAGTGAGCATGGGCTTGGATATGATCATGAGATTACGACCGGCAGACACGAGCCGAGTGTCCAGGCCGCTCACATAATTGGGAGCGTAGGGTCGATTCAGTATGAAAGGGCTGCTGCGTGTTGGTTCTCCTTGGCCGAGTAGGCTGGTTACGCCATGGCTGAGTGGATGTGTGATTGGTGCCCGAGCATCGATAGTTGTTATTGGAGTGACCATTCCGAGAGAATTTTGAAGGCTGTTGTTGAGAAAGTGCAACAGTAATTGGTTTTGCGAGGGGCTTGTGGGCTTCTCCGTGCTTCAAGAATAACTCATGATCCACCAGTTTCTCATAAAGTTCTTCATAAGTGACAGGCGTATCACGAGATCGGATTGCAGCTGAGATTTTGCGAAACTCAGAGCCAAGAACACTAAGAATCTTGACAATGAGTTTGTCATTGCTTATTGGGGCACCTGCTGTAGCCAGTTCATCGGCAATGGATCAGATCTCTCGGAGGTATGAGGTCATGGATTGAGTCTCTTTGTGGAGGCGAGCAAGCTGGTCACGGAGGCTAAAGATCCGTGTATGAGATTTGTTGGCAAAGGCTGTATGTAATGTGTGCCATGCGAGGTTGGCAGTGGGGGCATTGGCCACCGAGGATGCAAGTGTTGGATCCACTGAGGCCATCAATGCATTTTGGATTAGTTGATCCTGTCGAAACCATGTATGGTATGCAGGATTGGGTACGGTGTTGTTGTTTTAGGTTATGGTTTTGCTAGGGCAAGAGTGGAGCCATCAAGATGACCGTATAGGTCATGCCCATTCTGTTGGACCCCGTCGCCGAGGCCCAACATTCGGACCACACAAGCACACATAAGCATAGAGGACCCAAAACCAAACACAAGCCGACCACAATTAGAGAAAATTTTAATAGGAAAACTGGGATTGGCTTTTTAAGAAAATATGTTCCTTATGCTCTCACAATTCCAACACCACTGAAAACGCTCAATTCGGATTAGAAATGAAGAAGTTATGGCAAAAATGTTATTTCAAAGAAAACAACCAAAATTGAGCACTACCGACTTCAGGTCAGAATTTGAAAATCTTAAAGGCTTAATTTCTGATCAGTTCCTTCATAAAACTTGTAGGTTTATGTCTCTAGTTTAATTTAAAACAAGAATCGCCTCGATCGGAGCTCTCTAGCTCCAGATATTTTAAAATTTGTAAAGTATATTCAGACTTGATCAGCCGACCTCCACACTTGGTTTCAAACCACCTTTTTCAAATTAAAATAAAAACTGATAAATCAAGTGTGGAAAGATAGAAAAATTTCTTAAGAATCCATCGCTTCAAAAATGGGGTCAATCGGAGGTCTACGCAACAAGTTATGGCTAAAAGAAGGAAGAGGGGTCGGTCGGCCAGGAATCGACCCCAAATCCCGCAATTGCTCGGCATGCCGAGCAATTGGGCGCTCGCCCGTATGGGCGAGCGACCAGCGCTCGCCCATCTCGCCTGCATGGGCGAGCGCTGCGGGCAGGCGAGCATGGGTGAGCGCCTGGTGCCTCGCCCGCGAGCGCTTGGGCGACCAGCCTCGCGATCCGACCTATCTGACTTCTAACTCTCATAACGTTTGACTCCGAGCTCCAAATTAGACACAGTCGGAAGCGTTGGAGATCTAGAAGAAAAATCTACATTTTTCAAGAAGGACTCACCAGCAAGCTCGGACTCTAAAGAAATCAAAAGTTCTCACTAAGACAGATCGACTAGCTCTCCACCAACAGTACCAGAACTTGCGACCAACATAACTTTTGACCCAGAACTCCAAATTTAACAAACTTAGTGTCTGTGGAAAGTTAAGAAAATTCCCTAAAACTTTCACGAAGACCACCGATCTATATTCCAACTCTATGAGGGTCAAAAGTGGATTCAAAGCTCTGCCTGACAATCTGCCATATAGACAACACCTGCATTTGATTCTAACGACTCACACTTTGCAATCAATACCTCAAAATTAACTCATTACACCTCAGGAACAAGCTCTACAACTCGTCTAATACCTTCAACAAGTCTAAGTGATCCTATTCAACCTAAAACAACCCAAAAATTGCAGCACAACACAATATACCCAGAAATTACCACATGAGTGCATTCAGCACTACATCCCACTTCAACAAACTCACATGAAGAGAGTACTAAAGCTCTCCTTCTCTTTCCAAATCATAACAAAGTTCAAGCATGGCTTTAATTACATATCAGCATATCCATTAATAGTCAAGTACAGAATACAAAATGTGTGAGATGCTCCATGTTCGATATGCTTATAAGCTAGTTACTAACTTAATACAAAAGTGGCTAAATTTCTTAGAGTGATGCCCGATGCCTTGCAAGGTTCCGCGATCAACTAGAATTTGCACCTGAGGAGGGAGAATGGGGTGAGCTAACACGGCTCAGTGGCTAACATATTTATAACCATCGAGTAATGAACCACACAACACATAAATAAGGATCCGAAACAATAGCAATTTATCGTATGAAACACAATTAATCCAAAACATCACATAAGGTAGAACATGCGAATTTATATCAATCAAACACATATTATGCATCATATACACAATTAAAAGATGGAATGCACACAATTGGCTCAAGAGTTCCTTAAACACAACGAATAAACCGAAGTTTATCGTAAACACAATTAGTCCATTTTCGGATCTCGTGGGCCACAAGCGGGCGCCGGGAGAAGGCTAAGGGGTCAACGTGCACGTGACTAACGATATAGGTTCTCTCTTGCCCAATCACAACCAATTTATGCTCACATATTCAAACACAAAATAGCATTTTATGCTTCTTTCATTGTATCAAATCATCACAGTTTCGTTCTTTTCTTTCAAATCAAGGGAAATACACTTTCCATATACTCACAATTAACAAAGATAACACACATAGGGCATTTTCCCATTACACAACAACTATAAAAATGTTACCCACCTATTGTAGAAATCCGAATTCAAGATTGCCCTTCCTCCTTGTCTTGAGTGGGGTTTTCTTGAGTTCCTTCAATTAAATCATACTTCATTCAATAAATACATTTTCAAAGAAGGTCATAATACTCATAAATCAAGCAAAGATGAAAATAAACTTTAAACCTAACCTACCCATAGGACATTTAAGCTAGAATATCCATAACCTTAGCTTAAAAGTCCCTAAAATCCATAGATCTCACCTTTCTCTCTATCTTTCTTCAATCTCTACACAAACCCTAAATTCCATCCTACACCATTTTCGAACCTAACCTAAGCAAAGATGGAACTTACCTCTCACAAGTAGTTTCCTCTTCCTTTTTCTTCTTCTTTCTTCTTGGCCGAAAGCTTCTCTTTTTCCCTTACTCACGTTTTCTTCTCTTCTTTCCTTTAAGTCTACGACAATCTCTCTTCTTCTCCTCTTTCCTTTAATTCATTTATCTCTTTTATTCTCATCTTAAAAGCCTACCTCCAAAACTACATAGTTTTGATACTCCCTCTTACAATCCCTTTTGGGCTCTCCTCCTCACAAACCCACTACATCAATCCACTTATTTCTAATCCTCCTTCTTCTTATTCCACTTATTCTATAAAGCCCATTCTTTCCAACATTAGGTCCAAGCCTTCATTTAAAGTCCCAACTTCTAATTTCCAAGCCCAACATAAAAATATCTATATAAACACATAATTAAATCAATTAAGGCAAAATAAAAAATAATTAAATAATTAAATAAACGAAAAAAATTTCGGGGCCCAACATATTCATCAACATGGATACTTGTGCTTTCCATGTTGCGAAATTGGTAGAGTCGGTGAGTTTAATTGGGAGCTGTGTGGCAGGGTTAAATTGGACGATAGTGGTGGATGATGTGTTGTCGGCGTTGAGGACAACTGTTGAAGGGACCATTGATCAGGGAGGGGACGGGTTTTGAAAAAAAAAATCTCATGAGAATTTTAGGTTCTGATACCATACGAGATTGTAAAAAGCTGTTTACATTCTATTGATGTTGAGTATTTAAACTTACAAAGGATTACAAGAGATTACATTCAAATTTGATGGAGATCGTATCAAAGTGAATCTCCAATATCTAATCCTAAGAAATAGGAAGCTAAATCAAATCAGTTTAAATATTTACATCAGATGCGTGAATCTCCAATATCTAATGCTAAGAAATAGGAAGCTAAATCAAATCAGTTTTAATAAGTCAAGATGCCGTTAGCTTGTTACACTATTAATATCCTCATGAATAATGTCTCAAACAAGCCCCAGCTAGATGATTCTTGGCCACTAACCACAGACCCTACATGATCTACATTACATAAGGTCACCTATATATACATGTTTGGCTCACAAAAAACTCACTCCAAGTCTCAAGTTCTCAAACATTTAGTTTTTCCTTTAGCGAAGAAACTACTATCAAAGCACTTTTCTTCTAAACCTTCCAACACTTCAAGATGGCTATTCGTTTGCTCGGTGTTCTTGCTAAACAAGGTCTCGAGCGATCCTTATCCAGAACAAATCTGCTTCAAGATGCTTAGATGTACCTAAAGGTTTCTTGGCTGTTTATGTTGGAGAAGCTGAGAAGAAGAGATTTGTGGTTCCAGTTGCATACTTGAACCAACCTGCATTCCAAGATTTGCTCAGTAGAGCTGAAGAGGTGTTGGATCCCGTTTCCGAAATCCAACTACTCATACAGATTCCCTAATACGTACGCATGATTTCTTATAAACTCTTCTTGCTCTGATACCATAAATGTTAGGACCCGATCCGGGAACCGGATCCCAACCGGAAAAGCAGAACGGAAAACGGAATCGAATGGAAACGGAGTACAAAGCGGAGGCGAAAAATAGCGGAGTGAAAAAAGGTAAAAGTACAAATCGAAAGCAAATCGAATACAAATCGCAAGCGGAAACATAACAAAGTCCCGAAGCAAAACAAAACGAAGCGGAATCGATACTTAACAAATGTCCGACATCCGAAAACAATAAGGAACATAGGAACACAATCGAATGAACATAATTGCGTTGGAAACCCTAAGACGTTCCAAAATCCAGTATAAATTTTTTTTTCTTTTCTTTTCTTTTCCATCTCTCATGACCATTTTTACTCAAACCCATACAAAGCAATATTTATCAATTTCATCATCCCACTCAAATCATAACAAAGTTCTTTACATTTATACCAATCTCATAAATCCATCTTTCATATATCTAAATCTTATTTTTCTTCATTTTCACTTTATTTTCTAATCTAAAATTCAAGATAATGGCTGCATTTATCCTAACCTAAAACCTGCAAAGGTAAATAACCACTTCTATAATCCCAAACAGATCTCAGAAATATCGGACACCCCCATCCGGAATCCAAACACCAGCAAAACGCAAACCTAAATCTAACACTTCCATAAATCTCAATATACATTCCTAACGCAAATTAATATCCAAAACTCATACACATTTATTCTTATACCAGATACAATGCTTTAATTCAATCTAAACACAACCCAATCATTTATGTACATACACCATACTCATCTTTCTACGCAAATCTACTTATCCAAACTTATCTAACTCATATCAACTCACGAATCCAAATGATACAAAATCAAACCAAACGTCTTGACATACTTTCATCCGATCTCCTGCTCGAAACCTGGAGATGAGGATGAAAGGGGGGTGTGAGCTACACAGCTCTGTGGATAACACATTTATAAACTGATAAATAAGCTGAAATCGTTTTTAATAATCTTTTTGTCAAAAAGGGCGAATTTTTCAAACTTTATAATTTTTCAAACAATTTCCTCAAACCCTTTTTTTTCATATTTTTCAAACTTTTCATAGTCATCTCAGTTTTTCTTATTTTTTTTCAAAAATTCTCGAATTTACATAAATATGAATGCATCATACAGAAACAAAATTGAAAACACATAACATATCGTAATGGTGCAGCTAGTCCAAGCGAGCATCTCGCATGATCCATGAGCGGTCTGTGCGATCGTGAATAGAACGATTACACTTTCTCGCATAATGTCCAGTTATAGCCATGAAGGAGTCCGAATCGAGACTCCGTGCCACTAGCTGGCAGCCGGAGAAGGCTATATACATAGAGACAGTCTTGACTCACCAAATGACCTACCAAACCCACATAACACATATCGAAAACGGAAATTCAAATTGCCCGAAGGCACTTTCCAAAATTTTACTTTTCTAACATTATTTCATCAACTTAAAACAATCTCACAAATTCACACATATCACATAATTCAATTAATTCAATCAATCAATAATTGCAACAATATGCATAATTTGTCAATGCATACACAACAAATGCATTTTCGAAATTTCTATCAATTTATCAAATCGACTTATAATAATTTTTCGAAAACCTTCTAAATCAAAATTTCAAACTTTAATCAATTCGTATTTTCAAACATTTACAAACAATAATTTATCAAAATCCAAATTTTTGCTTTCTTTCATTTTTGAAAATTCGTATATTGCCTATAAATCAAAATATAAATATGCTACCCACCTCGAAATGACGCTAGGAACTTGTTCCAAGCTTCAATTTGATCCTTGCTTCTTTCCTTCTTTCAATTAAAAATGACCTAAGCCATAATCACCCAAATTCACATCATAAATTTGCATAATTATCAAAAATAACCATAAGGAATCCAAATTCATCACTTTACCAAGCTATCTAAAGCAAGAATTTCTAAAATCTCCAAATTCCAAATTTGACCTAAACCGAATTAGTCAAATTCAATATCATAAATCACTTACTTACTCAAATTAAACTTAGAAAACACCAATTCTATATAAATTCAAGCTATTTCAATCTCCAATTTTGAAAATCCCCAATTTTCAAAATTGGCCTAAACCAATACACTCAAATTCAATCTCATAAAACATAATTTCTTCAAAATTGATTCCATATTTCATCAATTCATGCTATTTTTGATGATTCTACACCTTTAATTCACAAAATTTAGGAAAACCCCCAAATCTCTAATTTGGCCTAAACCCCCAATTCATAATTTTTTCAAATTAAACTTCACCTAAAGCATAAACATCAAAATTAACTTAGGATATCTCAAATTCATCACTAATTCAAGCCATCTAAATCATCAATTTCAAAAACTCCCAAATTTTTACTATTCATCATCTTCCTCACTAAGCTTTCTCTCTCTAAAATCTTCCATAACCAAAATTAACTCATCAATCACAAAATAAAACTCATAGCACATAAACCCACATCATTTCTAATTAATCTAAACCAAAAACTTATCAAAAATTCAAAGTAGAAGAATTTCTCTTACCTCTTCCTCTCTTCATTTTCGGATTTTTACAAGCCTTAGAGGGAGTTTCCACCTTCTTTCATCCTTCTTCCTTGAAATCTACTCAAAACAACCTTTAAAACTCTTAAATTTCCAAAAACTAGCTTTCTCTCTCTTTTCTCCCTTTTTTCCTCTCATCCGAAACTTCAATCTTCTCTTCTCTTCTTATTTTCTCTTCTTCTTTCCAGAAAAATCGTGAATCTCCTTCTTAAAAACGACAATTTCATCTTCTTATGTTCCATGTCATTTAAAATTGATGAAAAGACTAAAATGCCCTTGTCATGTTACTTTAAGTCATGTTCACTTGTGGGTCTGATTTGCACTATCCATTTGAAGGAATTTGTCAAAACTTCCTTCTCGAAAAATGTTCCTCTCAATCATACGAATCCAACGCCACTAACCGCGCTCAATTCCGATCACTACATCAAAAGTTATGCGCAAAACAGTTCGGGAATATCCACATTCTAACATATTTTCCATGTACGTTATTTCCGTCCAAAAGTTCACATTCTTAATCCCAGATTTGAAACTCAATGTCTTCTTAACAATTGTAGCCTTATGTCTCTAGTTTAATTCAAAATAAGAATCACCTCATTTCGATTCCCAGATCAAAAGTTATATTTAAAATACTCTCAGGTGTTCCCAATCCGAAAATTTCACCCTAATCCGAACTTAAATTCAGAAATTAAAAGTCTTAGGGGCAAAATTGACATTTCATGTCTTCATATGATTTGCAGCCCCTTGTCTTATCTTTATTTCTTCTCAAGAATCGTTTCAATCGGATCTCTACAGATCCCGAATTTCACAAAATACTGAACTATGCTCGGAAAATTTCCCGACTCACTTTGATTAAATTAATCACCATTAATTTAATCTCAAAAATTCACAAATTTCTATGAGGAAGTAGATAATTGTCTTAGGAATCCAACGCCACAAGAATCAACTCAATCGGATGTCGGACGGAAAAGATATAAACAAAATAGTGAACAAAGGTCGAATTTGTGAAAGGAAACTAACAAAGAAATCAAAACGGCGCCGTATTGGAGAAACAAAAAGCGGCGTCGTTCAAGTAAACGCCCGCGTTTGGGCGAGGCGAAGACGTGGTCGCCCTGGCGACCGCGTCACCCTAGCGACGCGAGCCGAATGCTCGCCATCGCTATGGCGATGCGCGTCGCCGTAGCGACGGCGATTGGACGTTCTCCATCGCTATGGCGATACGCGTCGTCGTAGCGACGGCGGTTGGACGCTCGTCGTCGCTATGGCGATACGCGTCGCCCTAGTGATGGGAATAAATCATTTTCCTCTTCTTCTTTTTTTTCATCTAAACTTCCAAAATTCATAAATCTCAATCCCGAACTCCAATTTTGACAAACTTAGTCTCTATAGAAAGCTTGAGGGAAGCTCTACATCTTTCACGAAGGACATAAAACTCAATTCGACTCCTACGGAAGTCCATTCTTCGGTCAAAGATACTATCCTCTATACAAACTTGTAAAAATCATAACTTATTATACCGAGATTGAAAAATTGCATACTTTATATCGAAATAAAGATCAAAACAAACCCTTCAATTTTCATGAAGAACATTAAAACTCAATTAACCTCTAACTAGGTTAATTTCTCAGTCAAAGATTCAGTCATAATAAAAGTCAAACCCTATTAAACATAAACTTTGACTGATCATAACTTTCACTCCCAATATCGAAAAATTGCAAACTTTATGGCTACAGAAAGCTCTTAACATAATCTACAAGTTTCATGTAGATCACTTTATCAAATTTTGCCTGTATCAAAAGTCAACGTTCAAAGGCCAAAAAGTCAACTATTACACAATTTTTCATATTTTCACTCTTTCTCTTTTTATCCTTGATTTTCAACTCCATTTCAATCAACTCATCCACTTTATCGTTCATATTTCTAAGTCAAATTGTCACTCAAGGTTCGGGGTCCAACATTTCTCCCCCTCTTAAAAGAATTTCGTCCTCGAAATTCACACTTACTTAAACTCCAAGTAACTCATTCTTGCATAAATTTCTTTCTAAACAATGATCATCAAGCACTTTCTTACTAATTTCTTTTCAAGACTCATAATCAATTACTTTTTCATCACATTTACTCATCATACATATTCTCAATCTCTTCACAAATTGCATTTCCTTAAATCATATACCACTCATATCATATCAAAACACTAGATTCATAATTCACTGTTTCTACACTTATGGACACAAGTCAATGGTCCATTTCTTAAGAACCCTAATATGGTTCAATCATCGTTTAATCTTTCTCATTATGTCGTCATTCTTTCATCTATATCAATTCATCACAATATCTCAAGAAATACTAATCTTATGTTCCTCAACACATTCTGAAAATCAATCATATTCTTAACACCCAAATCGAACCAATCACTTGAATTCATCAAATCGTCATGCACATCAATTTCACATTCCTAAAGACAATCATACTTCTTTCATCAAAATCAAAAGATCACTTAGCATATCCTCACAAATTCACTCTTATCTTTACAAACTCTTATCAATTCCTTATTCATACTCATACGCCCAAGTAAGATCATATTACTGGGCTCTGATACCATAAATGTTGGATCCCGTTTCCGAAATCCAACTACTCATACAGATTCCCTCATACGTACGCATGATTCCTTATAAACTCTTCTTGCTCTGATACCATAAATGTTGGAACCCGATCCGGGAACCGGATCCCAACCGGAAAAGCAGAACGGAAAACGGAATTGAATGGAAACGGAGTACAAAGCGGAGGCGAAAAATAGCGGAGTGAATCGAAGGTAAAAGTACAAATCAAAAGCAAATCGAAACGAAGCGGAATCGATACTTAACAAATGTCCGACATCCAAAAACAATAAGGAACATAGGAACACAATCGAATGAACATAATTGCGTTGGAAACCCTAAGACGTTCCAAAATCCGGTATAAATTTTTTTTTCTTTTCTTTTCTTTTCCATCTCTCATGACCATTTTTACTCAAACCCATACAAAGCAATATTTATCAATTTCATCATCCCACTCAAATCATAACAAAGTTCTTTACATTTATACCAATCTCATAAATCCATCTTTCATATATCTAAATCTTATTTTTCTTCATTTTCACTTTATTTTCTAACGAAAATTCGCAAGATAACGGTGCATTTATCCTAACCCAAAACCTGCAAAGGTAAATAACCACTTCTATAATCCCAAACAGATCTCAGAAACATCGGACACCCCCGTCCGGAATCCAAACACCAGCAAAACGCAAACCTAAATCTAACACTTCCATAAATCTCAATATACATTCCTAACGCAAATTAATATCCAAAACTCATACACATTTATTCTTATACCAGATACAATGCTTTAATTCAATCTAAACACAACCCAATCATTTATGTACATACACCATACTCATCTTTCTACGCAAATCTACTTATCCAAACTTATCTAACTCATATCAACTCACTAATCCAAATGATACAAAATCAAACCAAACGTTTGACATACTTTCATCCGATCTCTGCGTCAAACACGGAGATGAGGATGAAAGGGGGTGAGCTACACACTCGTGGATAACACATTTATAAACTGATAAATAAGCTGAAATCGTTTTTAATAATCTTTTTGCCAAAAAGGGCGAATTTTTCAAACAATTTCCTCAAACCCTTTTTTTTCATATTTTTCAAACTTTTCATAGTCATCTCGGTTTTCTTATTTTTTTCAAAATTCTCAATTTTCATAAATATGAATGCATCATCTGAAACAAAATTGAAAACACATAACATATCGAATGGTGCGGCTAGATCCAATAGAGCGTCTTCGCATAGATCCATGCAGAGCGGTCTGCATGATCGTGAAACGAACGTCTACACTTTTCCGCATAGCGGTCCAGTTAGTAGCCGTGAAGGAGTCCGAATCGAGACTCCGTGCTACTAATGGGCAGCCGGAGAAGGCTATACACATAGAGACAATAATGACTCACCAAAGGACTTACCAAACCCACATAACACATATCAAAACGGAAATTCAAATTACCCGAAGGCACTTTCCAAAATTTTACTTTTCTAACATTATTTCATCAACTTAAAACAATCTCACAAATTCACACATATCACATAATTCAATCAATCAATAATTGCAACAATATGCATAATTTGTCAATGCATACACAACAAATGCATTTTCAGAAATTTCTATCAATTTATCAAATCAGCTTATAATAATTTTTCAGAAAACCTTCGGAAATCAAAATTTCAAACTTTTAATCAATTCGTATTTTCAAACATTTACAAACAATAATTTATCAAAATCCAAACTTTTGCTTTCTTTCATTTTTGAAAATTCGTATATTGCCTATAAATCAAAACATAAATATGCTACTCACCTCGAAATGACGCTAGGAACTTGTTCCAAGCTTCAATTTGATCCTTGCTTCTTTCCTTCTTTCAATTAAAAATGACCTAAGCCATAATCACCCAAATTCACATCATAAATTTGCATAATTATCAAAAATAATCATAAGGAATCCAAATTCATCACTTTACCAAGCTATCTAAAGCAAGAATTTCTAAAATCTCCAAATTCCAAATTTGACCTAAACCGAATTAGTCAAATTCAATATCATAAATCACTTACTTACTCAAATTAAACTTAGAAAACACCAATTCCATATAAATTCAAGCTATTTTAATCTCCAATTTTGAAAATCCCCAATTTTCAAAATTGGCCTAAACCAATACACTCAAATTAAATCTCATAAAACATAATTTCTTCAAAATTGATTCCATATTTCATCAATTCATGCTATTTTGATGATTCTACACCTTTAATTCACAAAATTGGGAAAACCCCAAATCTCTAATTTGGCCTAAACCCCAATTCATAATTTTTTCAAATTAAACTTCACCTAAAGCATAAACATCAAAATTAACTTAGATATCTCAAATTCATCACTAATTCAAGCCATCTAAATCATCAATTTCAAAAACTCCCAAATTTTTACTATTCATCATCTTCCTCACTAAGCTTTCTCTCTCTAAAATCTTCCATAACCAAAATTAACTCATCAATCACAAAATAAAACTCATAGCACATAAACCCACATCATTTCTAATTAATCTAAACCAAAAACTTATCAAAAATTCAAAGTAGAAGAATTTCTCTTACCTCTTCCTCTCTTCATTTTCGGATTTTTACAAGCCTTAGAGGGAGTTTCCACCTTCTTTCATCCTTCTTCCTTGAAATCTACTCAAAACAACCTTTAAAACTCTTAAATTTCCAAAAACTAGCTTTCTCTCTCTTTTCTCCCTTTTTTCCTCTCATCCGAAACTTCAATCTTCTCTTCTCTTCTTATTTTCTCTTCTTCTTTCCAGAAAAATCGTGAATCTCCTTCTTAAAAACGACAATTTCATCTTCTTATGTGCCATGTCATTTAAAATTGATGAAAAGACTAAAATGCCCTTGTCATGTTACTTTAAGTCATGTTCACTTGCGGGTCTGATTTGCACTATCCATTTGAAGGAATTTGTCAAAACTTCCTTCTCGAAAAATGTTCCTCTCAATCATACGAATCCAACGCCATTGACCGCGCTCAATTCCGATCACTACATCAAAAGTTATGCGCAAAACAATTCGAGAATATCCACATTCTAACATATTTTCCATGTACATTATTTCCGTCCAAAAGTTCACATTCTTAATCCCAGATTTGAAACTCGATGTCTTCTTAACAAAATTCATAAATCTCACTTTGATTAAATTAATCACCATTAATTTAATCTCAAAAATTCACAAATTTCTATGAGGATGTAGATAATTGTCTTAGGAATCCAACGCCGCAAGAATCAACTCAATCGGATGTCGGACGGAAAAGATATAAACAAAATAGTGAACAAAGGTCGAATTTGTGAAAGGAAACTAACAAAGGAATCAAACAGCGTCAGATTGGAGAAACAAAACGCGTCGTTTAAGCGTAAACGCCCACTTTTGGCGAGCGAAGACGCGGTCGCTCGGCGCATCATGAGCGAATCTTCGTCATCATCGTGGCGATGGGCGTCGCCGTAGCGACGACGGTTGGACGTTCGCCATCGCTATGGCGATACGCGTCGCCGTAGCGAAGGCGGCTGGATGCTCGCCGTCACTATGGCGATATGCATCGCCCTAGTGACGGGAATAAATCATTTTCCTCTTTTTTTTTTCATCTAAACTTCCAAAATTCATAAATCTCAATCCCGAACTCCAATTTTGACAAACTTAGTCTCTATAGAAAGCTTGAGGGAAGCTCTACATCTTTCACGAAGGACATAAAACTCAATTCGACTCCTACAGAAGTCCATTCTTCTGTCAAAGATACTATCCTCTATACAAACTTGTAAAAATCATAACTTATTATACCGAGATTGAAAAATTGCATACTTTATATCAAAATAAAGATCAAAACAAACCCTTCAATTTTCATGAAGAACATTAAAACTCAATTAACCTCTAACTAGGTTAATTTCTCAGTCAAAGATTCAGTCATAATAAAAGTCAAACCCTATTAAACATAAACTTTGACTGATCATAACTTTCACTCCCAATATCGAAAAATTGCAAACTTTATGGCTACAGAAAGCTCTTAACATAATCTACAAGTTTCATATAGATCACTTTATCAAATTTTGCATGTATCAAAAGTCAACGTTCAAAGGCCAAAATGTCAACTATTACACAATTTTTCATATTTTCACTCTTTCTCTTTTTATCCTTGATTTTCAACTCCATTTCAATCAACTCATCCACTTTATCATTCATATTTCTAAGTCAAATTGTCACTCAAGGTTCGGGGTCCAACAAGAGGAGTTCGGTTTCAATCATCCAACAGGTGGTTTGACGATTCCCTTAAGTGAAGATTGTTTCCTTGATGTCACTTCTAGCTTCAGTAGATCATAAAAGATTGAAAACTAACCCCACAAGGAAAACTTTGTAGAGCTTGAAACTGTTAATTCAATGTATATACTTCAAAATGAATACAAATGAGAAGAGTTTCTACACTTCAATTTTGTTTGATATGTTCTCAGAATAGTTGCAGTTTGATAAAGAAACAAAATCATTATGCTTTTCAGGAAATGGGCTATGGGGAAAAAAATCCTATCTTTAATGTACAAAATTGAAGACACTTGTTTTCATATAACAGAAAAGTTCATCCCATATTTAATGGATGTCTTTTACCACACTGATCCACAAGCCAAGCAAACCTGACCTGATCACCAGAAGAAACCAAATTTATTCATTTTTTACCCTCCCGATGAACTCTCCTGCTTAACTTGATTGACGCATTCCTATAAAACAATGTCGGAGGTAGTTCCGATTTAAGCACTCCGATACTTAAGTTAGTTTCTGTTTTTCTAGATAAAACAGTTGAGAGTGAAATGTTGTTTTGCTTGTTCACCTCCTTCTTTTCCTTCTTTCTTATAGTCACTCTCACATGTGTTCAGGTCTGGGACACCGCATGTCACGGAAGACTCAGGGCGTGAGCTTCTCAACTATCATTGACGAACTGTCAAAAGACTCAGGATACTTACTGAGGTCTCACTGTCAACATCTCGAAAACATAATAATCATAAACTCACAATGGATTTTCCTCACGAGATTCACTCATTTCACTCCAGTGTTTATAGGTTGTGTTTCGCTCAAAAACTTCCTATAGGAAATCACACTACCATAGGCTTGCAAATACACCAATTCTCTTCTATAATGATTACGTGTTAAAATAGATCAAAAGGGCTTTATTTGAGGTTGTAATGGGGCTAAGGTTAAGGTAAGTCAAAATAATTTGGAAGGGTTTTTTCACAAGCAGTCATAAAGCACTAAATATACAAAGGGACAACAAAACGTATTTCTGATAATTGCATGTAAATAACTAACTACTCAAAATTTATTTTTACTACTATACTTGATCCTTTTCTTTTTCTTTTCCTTTTTTCTTTCTCTTTTTTTTTTGAATACTAAGGGAACAATAATCACAACAGTAGCTAAATACAATGTGCTCTATGGGTAGAAGTATCAGTAAACTCGTCTCAAAAAATAAAATAAAGCCAAAAGTCCCAAAACTAGCTAACTCAGTGCTTTATTAAACTTGTAAATAGGTAAGGCTAACAGGGTTTGTTGTTTCAGAATGAGTTTTTTTTTAATTGAAACAAAATGGGTAAAGGCTCAAAGGGGTTTGCAAAGGTAATTAAGATAGGTGGATCATTTAAGTCAAGGGCTAAAAGAAAAATGGCCTTAATCATTTCTATTTAACATGCATCTAATAGATTCAAACCGGTTCAGAGCAAGTTCTGAAGGTAATCACCTAAGGGAGTATCACACACAAAAAGAAATGAAATGACTTTTGAATAGAGTCATATAGGCTCAAATTCTCATATAAGCTTAATTGAAAATCCATTATGCTTTCATACATTATCTAATCACTCAAGCATCAATTTTTTTGAGCAAACTTATGTACCTAACTATTTTAATCAATCAGCATGATTCACCATCTATTCAACTAGCCTAATTTGACAATTTCATGGTTTAACACACATTGCATGCAAATTAAAAGAAAAAAAATCAAAATGAACCAAGAAACAGTAAATTCAAAACACACAGTCACATAAACATTCAATGCTTCCCCCACACTTAATCTACATTGTCCTCAATGTACTCGCACCAAGAAAAACACAAGAAAATAAAGAAAGTAAAGGTTTAAGAAGCTTCTCTGTCAATGCATCAAGGTGTTGGTGGAAAAGATGGTGGAACTTGTTGCTACGCCAATCGGTCTAATATGCACTGCTCTTCTGCCTGTGCGTGTTGGAATGAAACGCACGCCTCTTTTTAGCAAAGGCCCATGACCCATGTAACTCTTTAATTATCCCATTCAAAAACAAGAATAACGTCAGTAACATTAATGGAGAATGAACCAGCAACCCCCAACACAGTTTTTTTTTCTTTTTCTTTTTTTGAGAAAACTACGATAAATAAAATGAAATGAAAACAAAAATGCAGAAAAACTTGAATTAAAATAAATCTTGAGGTGCCTCTTAAGAGCGCTTCTTTAACGTCATATTAGCTAGACGAAAAACCATTAACTCACTCAGAGTAAACTGGCTCAGCCAGTTCAATTTTGTCCACAGCTTCAACCTGTAAATTCTCATAATATGGTTTTAATCGATGTCCATTAACTTTAAACACTTTAAATGTAACATCCCACCCCCTCCTGGAAGGGTAAAATAGTAAAGTTGGCATATGATGAGATTAATTAGGAATAATTATTACTGTTCATGCATAATGAGATTGATACAAGATCAATCGTGTACATGGAATTACATAAATGCATTCATGACATTCCCGGTAATTGGGCCTAAAGCAATTTTATTGGAATTAATGGGATAATTGAGTTTGGAAAATTGTTTGGACTGCACCATAAATGGTTTTACATTTTTAGAGATTTATGAGAATTTTTCTGAAATTTTTCGGTTCGTGCTTGATAGGAAAATTTCAATCGACCGATCGAGTGAGCGGTTTTGTATCAAAAGGATTGCCTAATGGCATGAGATTAGTGAATAAATAATTGTGGGAATTATGTTAGTGCCATGTTTAGAGCTTACGTGGATTAGTGCTTAATTAATTGGGTTTAATTCATTTTTTGTCTTTTCCACTCATTAAAAGCCAAGTGTTCCTCTTTTATATACATCACCTCGAGATTCTTCTTATTTGAAGTCAACAAATTATTGTTTAAAGCTCAATTATGCTTGAGTTCCCTGTCACTTACGGCTCTTCCTATAAACAAAAGTGGAAGTTGGTTTCCTCTTATCCAAAACTTGCATCTCCTTCATTTGTGGTCTTCTCCTTCAACGGTTTCTTCTCCTTCCATATAAGTTTCCTTGTCCACTAGTTTCAGCTAAGTCTCTACTAACTTCTTGAGAAGAAGATGATATGTTTGTCTAGAGGAGATAACCGTGGATGAGGATTGAAAAAAAAAGAAGTTGTTGTGAACTTGAAGATTTGAGGAAAGTAGAGCTTGTATCTTGTTTAAGAGGTCCAATTGGAGCGTCGATTGACCGACATCACAGAGGCTTTCCGACATTAGCTCGGAAGTAATAGGTGAGTAACCTAGATGGTTTCTCAATTTTTTTTATGTGTTTAATATTTCGCGATTATGCCATGGAGATAATGGATGGGTATATGTGTGTTTGACTTTGATTGATTTTGGACCATAGGTGTCTCGAAATATTGGGAATGAGATAACGAAGTGCTACTTGTGTGTGATTGTTTGTGAATGTTTACATTGAGATCTCGGACCAAAGGTCCGAGGAAATAGGATTGATATCGAAGTGTTAATTATCTGTCTCGATACATGGATGTATTTGTAAATGCGATATGGTATGACGAATAAATTGGAAAAAAATATATGATTGAAATACTGGGATCAAGGTCCGAGGAAATGGAAATGGCATTGAATGTAAGTGATAGAAATAACGTAAATGGAAATTGGAACATATGCATTCATGCATAAGGACATGATCGATAAAGGCAATCAGGATCGAGCAACCATCGTATCGGGGCATATCACGCCTAACGATGTGAGAGCTTTCATCTCAACGCACAGACCTCGGGTCCAACGTATTGAGCCTCGGGCTCAATGTATCGAGGCTTCAAGCCCAATGTTTCAGAGCCATCGCTCAACGCAATGTGCCCGTTATGGGACAGTTTGCGCAGCAGTCACAATAACATAATGAAAATGGAAAGGTCTCATGCATTGCATATATGGTATGATTAATCGTGGATTGTATGATAGGCGATTCGCCTTACATTTGTGAAATGTGATTGTACGTATTATTTGGTATTACTTTTGTAAATCGTGATCGATGTGATAATTGGTAAAGTGTTTGAACATTCATGAATTGAGTGAACCATCGATGATGGTTTCTCACCGAGTTCATAAAACTCACCCAAAATTTGCATTTATTTTTCAGGTCTCAAGAATACCCGGTTGACACGGAGTATATCTCTCGTAGTCGAGTAAAGGTTAGAGATCGGGATCGGTTCAGGTTCGCATTAGTGTTTTAGTAAATTGTATTCGCAATCATGTATAACAAGGCATTGTATTTTACTTAGCCATTGTGGTAGTAATATTTTCTTGCATTGACCGATTGTAATTAATACTGAATGACTGTAATAACTGAAACTGGTTTTTATTAAACACGGATTTTATTTACTTACTGTGTTTGCCGTGTGAACGTGGAGTTAATGGCTACAAAAAAAAAAGAGAAAAAAAGTGTATACTGAATTTTTAAATCGACTGATGTAGTACGCCACTCTCGTGGGACACGGACTCGGATATCACCAACGATATCGGGTTCGGGTCTTACGGGTGTGGGGTGTTACATTAAAAGTGTCTAAACTCTGAATTTCAACTGCACCATGTGAGAAAACATTAGTAACAACAAATGGACCTATCCAACGAGATCGTAATTTACCAGGAAAAAGCTTTAGTTTCCAGTGATAAAGAAGGACCTTTTGACCTATGGAAAATTCTTTTCTAGTTAAGATTTTGTCATGAAAGGCCTTAGTCTTTTCTTTATAGATTTTCGCACTCTCATAAGCTTCATTACGTATCTCTTCCAACTCTTGCAATTGTAATTTCGATTTATTCCAACCTCGATTAAATCCAAATTGCATTGTTTGATGTTTCAATAAGCTTTATGTTCCAAATGTACAGGTAAGTGACAAGGTTTTCCAAATACTAACCTGTATGGCGACATACCAATAGAAGTTTTATATGTCGTCCTGTATGCCCATAACGCGTCGTCTAAGCGCAAACTCCAATCCTTCCTGTTAGGATTAACCACTTTCTCCAAAATTGACTTGATTTTTCTGTTAGAAACTTCAGCTTGTCCACTTGTTTGGGGATGGTATGTTGTTGAAGTTCGATCGTAATAATCGTATTTCTTCAAGAAAGCCTCAAAATTCGATTACAAAAATGAGTCCCATGGTCACCGACTATTGCTCTAGCACTCCAAACCCGACAAAATATGAGATTTAACAAAATCAACAACAACTTTAGCATTATCGGATGAAAGCCTTAACTTCAACCCATTTTGAAACATAATCCACAAAGAACGAGAATATATGTCTTACCGAAAGATGAAGGAAAAGGGCCCATAAAATCAATTCCCACACATAAAAAATTTCACATACCAGATATTTGTGAGCAGATTTGGTCTTTTGGTCCTAAACCACCGTTCTTTGACATCGATCACAAGACTTGCAAAATATATAAGCATCATAAAGCAGTTTAGGCCAAAACAAACCACATTCAAGACTTTATGGGCTGTCCTTCTAGACCAAAGTGTCCACCACATGCAAAAGAATGGCAAAAATTCAATATTGAAGGGATCTCATCATCAGATACACATCGCCTAATAATTTGATCAGAACAATATTTCCACAGATGTGGTTCATCCCATGCATAATATTTAGCCTCTCTTTTGATTTTATCTTTTTCAGCTCGTGATAAATTATTAGGTAAAGACTTGGTAATAAGAAAATTGACTATGTCAGCATACCAAGGTGTTACTGTTGTGTGGCAAATAGATGTTCGTTTGAAATTCATCTTTCGGATCGCGAAGTTTTGTCTGAGCGAATACGACTAAGGTGATCTGCAACCGATTTTCGGTTCCTTTTGTCCGTATCTCCACATCAAATTCTTGCAGTAGGAGAATCCAACGAATAAGACGTGGCTTTGCTTCCTTTTTCGACAACAAATACTTCAACGCAGCATGATCTGAATAAACTATGACATGTGTGCCAAACAAATATGAACGGAACTTCTAACCCAAAACAAGCGCCAATAATTCTTTTTACGTTGTTGAATAGTTTTTAGGCGTCGTTTAGCATCATCGAAGCATAGTAAATCACATGCGGTGCTCTATTCATCCTTTGCCCCAGAACAACACGTAACGCATAGTCACTCGCATCGCACATCATCTCAAATGGAAAACTCCAATCTGGAGGTCGGATTATTGGAGCAGAAATTAGCTTCTCCTTTAATTCGTCAAATGCTTTCCTACATGCTTCATCAAACTTGAACTCCACATCTTTTTGAAGTAACTTGCATAAAAGTTGAGTGGTCTTCGAAAAATCTTTTATAAAGCATCGATAGAAACCTGCATGTCCAAGAAAAGAACGCACTTCCCGTACACTTACGGGGTAAGGAAGAGATTCAATGATTTCTATCTTAGCCTTATCAACCTCAATTCCCTTATAAGACACTATATGGCCTAAGATTATCCTCGATCAACCATAAAATGGCATTTTCATAATTCGAATCAAATTATTTTCAATGCAACGCTCTAAAATTTTCTCAAGGTTAATCAAGCAAGTATCAAAGACTCACCATAAAGCGTAAAGTCGTCCATAAAAACTTCAATCTGGTCATCCACATAATCAGAAAAATACTTACCATACATCTTTGAATGTGGCGGGTGCATTACATAGTCCAAAAGGCATTCGTCGTCACGCAAAGGTGCCAAAAGGACATGTGAAAGTCGTTTTTCCGGTCCTCTGGTGCAACGAAATTTGATGATAACTGAGTAACCATCTAAACAACAATAATGAGTTTTTCCCGCAAGTTTTTCAAGCATCCGTCAATAAAAGGAAGTGGAAAATGATCTTTACAAGTGGCGAATTTAATTTTCGTAATCAATACAAACCCTCCACCCATTTTGTACACGGGTGGGTACTAATTCACCTGACGTGTTCTCTACCACAGTTACTCCAGTCTTCTTAGGAACCACTTGTATTGGACTTACCCATTTACTATCTGAAATTGGATAGATTATTCCAGCACCTAGGAGCTTCAGAATCTCCTTTTTGACTACCTCCATCATTGGTGGGTTCAATTTTCGTTGTGGCCGTCTTATTTCCTTAGCTCCATCTTCCAATAAAATTCGGTGCATACAAATTGATGGGCTAATCCCTTTCAAATCTGCCACAGTCCATCCAAAAGCATCTTTGTAAGTTTTCAAAATCTTTAATAATTGCGTTTCCTGCAAAGATGTCAGTGTGCTCTAAATAATAACAGGAAGAGTTTCATGCTCACCTAAATACACATATTTCAAGTTACCTGGAAGAACCTTCAACTCCAATTTTGGTGGCTGTATGAGAGATGGCAACAACTTCGAATTATTTCTATTGAGTTCCAGAAAACGTACCTGTTCCTCCGAGAATTTGCTCCACTCTAAAATCTAGATAGTGTTATCCAGTTCTTCAGGAATTGCAAGAAAAACAGCTAGTGTTTTTCCTTCCTGAATATCCAAGCTATTTTCCAATGCAGTCCATAACTTATCTGGTCCATCTAAACTGAATGTTTCTTGCACTAAAGTATCAAGTAAACTCACAGAAACAAAAGAATGATCATCATTAGGAAATTTCATGGCATCATAAATATTGAACTTAATCACATCACCATCAAACTCCATAGTCAAAGACCCATCATAGACATCAATTTTTGTTCTGGAAGTTTTCAAAAATGGTCTTCCCAATAAAATTGGGACTGAAGTGGATGAATCTTCATTACCCATCTCAAAACATAAAGTCAGTCGAGAAAAGAGCATATTATCGACTTGAACTAGGACATCCTCAAGAACACCCTTTGGATAGGCATTAGATCGATCAAGAAGTTGGATTATGACACCGCTTTTCAGAGGCCCCATATTCAAAGATTCATAAATAGATTGAGGCATAACATTAATCAAGCACCTAAATCCAACAATGCTTTCTCAATTTCCAAATTACCTATTTTACAAGGGATTGTGAACATACCTAGATCTGGACATTTAGGAGGTAACTTCTTTTGGAACACAGCAGAAACATTCTCACCCAGTCGCACCTTTTCATTGCCATTTAACTTTCTCTTTAAGGTACAAAGTTCCTTAAAAAATTTAGCATAACGAGGAATTTGTTTAATAGCATCAAGTAAAGGAATATTTACCTGCACCTTACGGAAAGTTTCCAAAATTTCTTTCTATTGCTCCTCCTTCTTTTGCTTGGCAAACCTGCTAGGAAAAGGAGGTTGTACATTGAACTTAGGCACGACAATGGAAGAATCACCCTCATTTTTTTCTTGTGACTACTTTGGAACTTCTTTCTCTACTTCTTCTTCCACCTCTCGCTTAGAAACCTTTGGGGTAGGTTCCTTTAACTCTTTTTCACTTCGAAGTGTAATAACACATGCGCTCTTCTTTGGATTCATCTCAGGTTGAGAAGGAAGCTTTCCCGAATTTTGTGCCTCCAGCCTATTGATAGCAATCGCCATTTAGCTCATTTGAGTCTCAAGATTACGTATCTTTGGCTTGTATCTTGCTGAAATTTCATGGAGTTCTGTTGAAAGTTCACAGTATTCGTGGCTAATGTCTTGACTATGTCCTCCAAAGAATTATTTACACCAAAACTTTGTCCCATTTGCTGCTGCTGTCTAGGTATATAAGGTTGCTTATATGGTTGAAAATTAGAACTTACTTGTTGTCCCTGATTATTGCCATAATGGAGATTTGGATGATCTCACCAACCTGGATTATACGTGTTTGAAAATGGGTCATACTTCCTCTGAGGTTGTTCCAAATAATCACCCATTACCTTAGCTTCTTCAACATGGTCTTCTTGTAAAGTAGGACACATATCTGTAGGATGGCCAACCATAGAACAAATTCCACAAGTCTTAACTTCCTCTTTCCTAGATACCGCAAGTTGACGCACCAAAGAAGTTAAATCATCTAGTCTTCTTTCCAATGACGAAACTCCCATCTCATTAACATGTCTTGAACCATAATCATTTCGAGCTCCAAATTGTTGAGAGTTAGAAGCCATAGTTGAGATCAATTCCCATGCAACTGCTGGTGTTTTATCAACTAGCGCTCCTCCACTTGCAAGCATCTATCATACTCCTCTCTCATCGGTGAAAGACCTTCATAAAAGTATTGAATCAACAGTTGCTCGCTGATTTGATGATGAGGGCAACTTGCACACAACTGCTTAAATCTCTCCCAATATTCATATAATGACTCTCTGTTGTTTTGTCGAATGCCACAAATTTCTTTTCTAATATTAGCGGCCCTGGCAGCTGGGAAAAATTTCTCCAAAAATAACTTCTTCATCTCGCCCATTCTCTAATACTTCCAAGAGGTAAATAATATAACCGCCTTGGGCATCGTCCTTCAAAGAAAAGGGAAAAGCCCTCAGCTTTATCTGCTCTTCAGTGACATTTGTAGGCTTCATCCCCATACAAACAACATCAAACTCCTTTAGGTGCTTATAAGGATCTTCTCCCAATGTACCTCGAAAAGTGGGTAACAAATGAATCAATCCCGACTTCAGCTCAAAAGTGTTGTTATCACCCAAATTTGGAAAAGTAATGCAATGAGGATGTCGGTCCTCAGTTGGAGCAGCCAGTTGGCATAAAGTACGATTTTCATCCATGTTTCTTTCCCTTTGTCGTTCTTCTCTCAGTACTTGTCCTCTTTCTTTTGTCTGCTTTCTTAATGCCTTTGCTATTTTCTCAATTTCAGGATTGTACTGTAAACTCTCGGATTGATTCGAACGCGTAATGTACATAAAGCGTCAAAATATCCCCGACAACGGCGCCAAAATTTGGTGAATGCCGTCACCTGCAACCAAATATAAAAAGAAACCAACTTCCTGCAACACAAATTAATGTAGTAGTGGAAAGTCGGGATCGTTCCTACGAGGAATTCAGACGTTAGTAGTTACGCAATAAGAAAGGGGGGTTTTGCAATTTGAGAATTAAACAGAAATTAATTGGGAATTGAAATTGAAAAAATAACTAGAAATAACATAATGAGATTTTAACAATCAATAAATCTTGGTTTCCGGTCTCCTTCGTTATTAAATTTGCGTTGATCATCGACACTAAAAATAACCAATTTATTAGTTCAACATTCTTCGTGGTAAATTTCTTTACCTATTTTCTCTTATGTTTAGTCAACCAAAACATGTATTTGAATTAACCCTTATTAATTAATAACCTGGATACGATCTCAGATTTAATTAATTAATAGCTTTACGAATCAAGAAAATCGACGAACTAAACAACATACATACGATGTACATTTAGCCTAGATGATTATTTTTCCTAGAACCATGTCCCTAACGTAGTAGACAAAAATTTTAGTCGCTACTTTTGATTAAAAGAATTGAACGTCAACCTTTTTAATCTAGCGATTGATTGAATAAAAATACAAACTAGTTGCGCACCTAGCTGTCAAATTTAACAATCAAACAATGACCCAGAAAAATAATTGATATTTGACTAATAAATTGATTGAAATAAAGAACACAATCTCATAATATGCAAAGTTCAATAACTAGGATCCCGTACACCAAGAAATAAAATTTAGTTACCCAACATCATGATTTCCCTATCTATTCTGACTATCACTGGCGTTGGGACTGTCGTGGGCATCCTTCTCTTCTTTCTATCTGCGGCAACCTCCAGTATTTGATTCACGCCTTATTTTTGTACCTTCGTTCTTATCTCTCGCCAACCCATGCTGCCTCTGCCTTTCTTCATTTTAAAGCCTTTCTCTTCGTTATTTTCTCCATTAATTTTAGGATTTGCGTTGATTTTAGCAGCTGCCGCCGCACTCCTTATCTTGTACATAACTTGCGTGTTGTTGCCTACCACGCCTCTTGATTTTACTTCTTGTCTAGACGTTCACTGTAGGTATCTCCCTTTTGATTTAATTGGCTAATTCATGTTGCTCCTATTCCTTGCGCCGACAACTGTCCTCTCTGTTGCTAATAGAAACGCTACCTCCCAATGACTTGATTTGATCCCTTTATGCGTGATTTTTCTTTGATTCTCCACTGAGTTGCCGCACTCCTCTATATTTGCTGTACCCTTGCCTTATTTTCTCCATTAATTTTGGTTCTCCGCCGTCTCCCTCTCTTGATTTTGTTCTTATTTGATTTGTTTTCACGCCTTCCAAACGTTTGCTTGCTTCCTCTCCTTAATTGATGCGTCACCTCCATTGTTGAGCTCCAGCTGTCGCCATCTCACGCGTGTCCTCCCTCTCTTGATTTTATTTTGTCTCTGCCCTATTTAATTCATAGCTTGCGTTGAGTTCATTTTATCCTAGCATCAGATACGTTGGCCTCCCTCCACGTGTTTTGCGTTTCAGCTCATTTCTTTAATTAATTACCCTTTTGTTGTCTTATTAATTGCCTTCATCTGCGTTTGGCTTCCGGTGTCGTTTCTGCCTAACGTATTTATTGCGTCTGTAGCTGTCCTCATTTCATTTGCCCACGTGTCTGCCTACTTGATTTTGCGCCACCTTGAATCCTATCCATCACTTTGCCCTGGTTCTATTTTATTCCTCCTTTCAGCGTCACCTACGTGAATGTCTCCTTAATTTCATTTGTTGCGTGACTTACAGCTCATTGCTAGTTCCACGTGTTTGCTGCCTATTGGTTTTAATTTGCTCCCATATCTAATTGTCTTTAAATCCTCTTCATGGTCACGGCTGCTTGTGCGTGGATGAGTTGCTCAATTTGTCCAATCAAATAAAGGCCTCCATCAATTGTAAACCTTGCTGTCTCTCACTCACTTTTTCTCCTGTGCATGTTATACGTGTCTACTGCTTCAATTTTAATTTGCTAGGCCAATTTGCTTTCAGTTGATAAGACATTTAATTTACAACCTTACCAAGCCTTCCAACTTTGTCGCTTTGGGCTGTCTTGCTTTTGCATTTTAAACTTCTGGTTGTTGCACGAGGCCACGTCTAATTAGGGTCAACATCTAACTCAGCTCTTTTTGTCCTAAAATCGTCGCGATTCTTTCTATTTAGCTCCAAAATACACCTTGACATAAAACAAAATTAATTTCTATTAAATACAACTTCAAACCTCAAGAATAAAGAACATTAATACACAAAAATATAGAAAATAAAGACACTAACAATAGACAAAATGCAAACAACTAAAATAGATTTTTCAACCACCTAATCTAGCTTATGAGATAAGGTCAAAGATAATCTAAGACTTATTCTAAGATAATCTAAGACCTATTCTAAATGAATTTTAAAAACTTTAAAATTTTGAATTAATTCTCAACATTTCATGCAATTCCTTCTCTAAAACTTTGGTTTCAGGCAATATGTCAGGAAGTATTCTCGCTTTGCATGGATTCTGCATAGTTAACAACAGATGTTGGTTTTTCCAACATCAAAAATCTTTTGAATTTGTAAGCTATCTTCTTTAAAGCCATCTTTCCTTTTCAACAGAATTTGATATGCTAAGTTCTGTAAGGTTTTTTTTTTTTCCCTTCCTTAACACCTCTGTCAGTATGGAGTAAACCTTATCACTGCTTCTCGTATGGATTATATAAGTTGTTTCACTTTCAATTTTGCAATCCTGAGACAGGTTTTGGACTTGCAGCTTCCAATTCTTTTTTTATGCAGTTGATGTTAGAGCATTGATACAGTTTTTTGGTGAGGTAATCACTTAGCTGCAGTTGACAATACTAAAGTTTTCATCTGAATTACTTCACTATTCTCTCTAAAATTTCAATAAACATATAACTGTTTGAAATGCACCTGTAATTGAAACTACCCCTGATGTTATAGTATGTGCTTTTTGTGTGCCCATCAATCAAAATTTTTCTAACTATTTCTGGAAATTTGCAATGTAGTCTTCAACTTTTGAATGGATTTTCTTGATAGTTGCTTGCTGATGATAGCTCACAGGATTAACAGTCCGTTTCAAGAAAGACTCCTACTTGTTATGATCCCAAATTTTCCTTTTTTGCTGCTTCTTTCAGTTGAACTCTTTATTTGATCGCCCGCCCTTCAAACCTAAGAAACTCCATTGCTTCAGCTCTTGAAAGATTTCAACTTCTCTTTCAACAGAAGCACTCGTCTTCAGTTCTCAGAGTGGTTTTACAGCTTTATATTACTAAAATTGGAACTAATTTGTTCTAGACTATTCCTGATGTGTGGTTTGCAAAAATAGCATTACTTTTTCAACTCCACAAGTTCCTGAAATGCACAATCTCCAATTCAGGTCATTAAGACGCAGAGTTTATGTTCAGTGCAATAAACTTGAAGCCTTAAACCCTGAACCCTAGAGCTTGGATCCCTTTTCAGGACATAAGGTATTACACTCTCTTATGATATGTGGTTTGTAGATATAGAATTCCTTTTTCCAACTCCAGAAGTCCCAGAAATGCACACAGCAACTCCAATTCAGATCATTAAGATGCAGAGTTAATTAATGTTAAGTGCAATAAACTTGAAGCCTGAAACACTGGACCCTGGACACTGGACCCCTTTTCAGGTCATATCACTAGGTATTACTGAAACATGGGGTCACCTTTCTGGTCCTTTTCATGGGGTCCTTTTGCATGTGGAGTCGAGACCATTTTAGTTCTTTTGTCACTCTCATGCTTTGATTTGACACATTCCAGCGACTACCCTATCCTTAATTCTCTCTAACCTGCTATATTCTGTTAGCTACATCATCAGGTTCATGTATATCCAGGCTCTTTCTACTCAAGGTCCTGACATTGTCATTAATGTTTGTTCTATTGTCTCTGCAAGTTGTTCATGGAGTCCCTACTATAGAACAGCCAGTACCTGATTTGATTGGTATTCAGTTTGATTGATAATTACATGCCAGCCTGAGTTTTCTGGGCCATGTTAGAAATTCCTGACACTTTTCCTTACAATCCCATGTGAGTTTGATTCGTTTGGCTTTGTTTTAAATCTCCGTAGCATCACCATCAGGTTATCCTAGTTCGGGGTACTACTAACTTTGTTTTAAGTCTCCCAAAATTTCTCAAAGTGGTGATGTTCTGAAAATCGTTAGGAAATTAATATTCCCCTAATTAGATATTTAAAAAAAATTACTGGTGTTTCTTTTTTTATGAAATAAGTCATTTTTGTTAGCAGATTTATTTGACTGATGGTGCTGATGGATAGCATAGGCAGCGGAAAAAAAAAGTTGTACTCCTAAATTTATTTATTACGTTTAATAATCATACTCATAGCAAGAACTAGTAAATAACAAATACCTAGAATTTATGAGGATTAATCGATAGTAAACTTCAAAAACACGAAGTCTTTATGCACTCTACACTAAAAAAATACGTCCCACTTTCAACACTTGATATGGTAATGGAAGATTTTGAAGAACTCTCTTCAAGAATGGGACAAAACAATTTTGCCTATTCTCTCTTGTATTATTTTAAACGTTAAGACCACAGCAGAAGAATACAACTCCTTTTTATAGAGTAAGAGAAAATGATAGGCAAAAGGTGTTGATTTCCATTGAAAGGTACAGTTTAAATACACGATTTACAAGTATAAGATAAGAAGAGATTTACAAGGCAAATTGAATAACAGAATACAAGAGATACGATTTGCTTTAATCCACGAGATATGATTTGATAGACTAAATCATATCTTCAACACCCCCCTGCAAACGGATGGGGAAACGACCATCAGTTTGTTCTTCAAGGCAAGAAACCGAGTTTTGGAAAACGGTTTAGTGAGGACATCAGCAAGTTGATCAGTTGTCGAAATGTAGGAGATAGTGAGGACCTTCTCACGAACCTGATCACGGACAAAGTGAAAATCAAGTTCGAAATGGTTTGGAGCGTGAGTGGAAAATCGGATTAGCTGCCAAGTAGGTGGCTGAAACATTGTCGCACCAGATTCGTGGTGTAGTGGGAAGAGGTTGATGGAGTTCCCGAAGAAGACATTGAAGCCAATAAACTTCAGAAGCAGCCGAGGCCGAGTGCACGATATTCAGAATCCGTGTTAGATCGAACAACAGTATTTTGCTTCTTGGAGCACCATGAGATGATATTAGGGCCGTGAAAAACAACATAAGCCGAGGTGCTTTTCCGATCAAGTTTGTCACCCCCCCAATCAGCATCTGAAAATGCAACAAGAGAAGATGAGGGCGACGATTGAAGTACAATACCATGATCAATGGTTCCACGTAAGTAGCGAAGGATGCGTTTCACGGCTTGCCAGTGATGAACCGAAGGAGAGTGCATAAACTGAGCAGTTTTGTTAACTGCCAGACTGATGTCAGGTCGAGTGAGGGCCAAATATTGAAGAGTGCCGACTACCTGTCGATACAATGTCGGATCCTCAAATGTAGGAGAAGTCAATGTGGATAAATCAGTTTGAGGAGTGGACGGGGTGGAGACAGAGGAAGCTTCATGCATGTTGGTACGCTTCAGTAGATCAGAAATATATTTGGATTGAGAAAGTTGAATCCCATTTGCTAGCCAAGTAACCTCAACACCAAGAAAATACGTAAGAGGACCCAAATCTTTAAGAGCAACCGAGGAGCCAAGTTGCCGAGTGATTTGTTGAAGGAGAAGATATGAAGACCCTGTTAGGATTAAATCATCAACATAGACCAAGCAATAAGCAGTGTCGGCACCGATGGAATAAATGAAGAGAGAGCTGTCAGCTTTAGAACCACGAAAACCGATCTTGTGTAAGGCTGTAGTGAGACAAAAATACCAAGCTCGAGGGGCTTGTTTTAAGCCATACAAAGATTTTCGGAGAGAACATACATGATGTGGTTTCGTTGGATCAAGAAAACCTTGCGGTTGCTCCATAAACACATGTTCGTCAAGTGCACCATGTAAAAATGCATTGGAGACATCCAATTGACGAATCGGCCATTTAGAAGTGACAACAATGGACAAAATAAGACGAACCGTGGCTGGTTTAATCACAGGACTGAAGGTTTTGACATAATCAATGTCGGGTCGTTGATGGAAGCCTTTGGCAACAAGTCGGGCTTTGTAGCGATCAACAGAGCCATCTGGTTTAGTCTTGATACGGTAAATCCACTTGCAACCAATCACGTTACTGGCTTGTGACCGAGGAACTAAGTCCCAAGTCCCATTTTCCATTAGAGCATCAATTTCATCAAACATGGCTTGACGCCAAATTTTGTGTTTAGCGGCCTCAGTATAGGAAGATGGAGTGGACAAGGCAGTGGAGGATGTCTGAAAAACTCTCGGTTTTAAGTTACCCGTTTTGGATCGAGTGACCATGGGATGCTGGTTTTGAGTAGACTGATTTGGAGGAGGAGATACTGGGTTTGCAAGGGAAGGAGGCGGGACAGATGTAGATAGTGGTGTCGGTGTGGGGATGAGCTCGGTGGGTGAAGGAACAAGGGGTCGGACGGGTGGCGATAAAGACGGTGTAACAGGTGGGGAAATTGGAGTAGGAGGAAGCCCAAGAGAGAAGATGGTGAGGGTAGATGGTGGTGAACCGAGGATAGAAGATTGCCCATTACTGTCTTTGAACGGAAAAACCTGCTCATCAAAAATTACATAACGTGAGTAAAAAAATTTATTTGTCGATAAGGATAGGCATTTGTAACCCTTATGTAAAATTGTAACACCCCACACCGTAAGACCCAACCCGATATCAAGTCCGTGTCTACGAGTGGCACTACATCGTCGATTTAAAAGATACACTTTTGAAGCCATTAACTCCACGCTCACATTAAGTAATTAAAATCCGTGTTCAATAAAAAGGTTATTAGGTCATATTGTACAAATCAATGCGATAAAACATTAATACCACAATGGCTCAAGAAAATATAAAGCCTATGATTTGCGGAATACAATTTACTAAAACACTAATGCAGAAAACCCGATCCCGACTTCTAACCTTTACTCGCTACGGTAGATATACTCCGTGTCAACGGGGTATTCTTCAGACCTGAAAATAGATGCAAATTTTGGGTGAGTTTTGCGAACTCGGTGAGAAACCATCATCGATGGTTCACTCAAATCATGCATTACGCCCGTGGCGTCTGAGACAATCTGATAATCATCAATTACCAATAAGCAATCATTAACCATATCCATGTGATGGATAATTCATGCCATTACAAAAGCAATACATGTCACAAAAGTCATTTATGCGAATGCAATGCATATGTGAATTATTGATGTTGTGCCCAAGTGCTCAACGTCGTTGTTAGGGGGGGGGGGCGTCGGGGATTTCTCTCGGGCTCGAGACCCGGTCGACAGTATGAGAGCTCAAGCTCTTTCGATAATAATAGCGATCAGCACGTCCATTATCCGATCATGCAATTATGCATGCGAGACGAGATCAATAAATGTACAGGTGTTTGGCTATAAAGCCCGGTGTATCGTTGAATCCACGATATGGCTATAAAGCCCGGTATAGCGATGTTGATATAATGGCTATAAAGCCCGATCTACCAATATCGGTATCATTGATGCAAGTAAAATCATATAATACAATCATCCACTTTATACATGCCGAAATCATACAATTCACCTTTGCACGTAATTCACGTTAAGCATGTACACAACCAGAAATTTGAGAAACCAACTAGGTTACTCACCTATTACTTCGAGCTAATGCCGGAAAGCCTCTGTGACGTCGGTCAATCGGCGCTCAATTGGGCCTCTATATGAATCGAGAAAAATACGAGTCACTAAATATGAAATTTGTGCTCATGATGATGAAATATGCATGTTCATGAATTCGGTCCTAATTCAATATTTTCCCATAATAAAATTCTGTCAAAATTAGAAATCCATAAAGCGGCGGTGCATTGAATTGGACCTCTATAGGTCCTTAATTAAATAAAAGCAGTGTTTACATGTTAAAATCGATAGGGCTACATCAAATTCCGTCTAAAATTCCGTTTCTCATAATATGAAATTAAATGTTCAACGAATCCGATGCCTCTGGAATCAGGTCAATCGGACGTCGGACGGAAAGAAATTGACAAAGAACACTTGTACCATTTAATATCAAAATAATAATCAAAATAAAATAAATATATATATATATATATGGAACGCTCGCCTCATGGGCGAGACGCCATCATGAGGTAAATCGCCACTTCGTCGTCCGAGGGCGAGGCGTGCGCCTCGCGACCAGCCTCTAAATCTCGCCCTCATGGCGGAACGTCGCCATCGAGGCGCAGTGGCGAGATTCACTGCTTCACTCGCCTTTTTTTTCCAGATTTCAATCTTAATTTCCATCCACTCTAACTTTTAGCACACAATTCAGAAAAATACCCACTATACCTCATTGGAAAGCTTATGAAAAGCTCTACAATTCTCAAGAAGACTATAAAAATCAATTCCAACCCTAAGGGTGTCAAATATCCCATCAAACCTTCTGCCTACTCCAATCCCATTAAAACAGAACAGTACATTTCAAATTTAATAACTCTCATTCTGTTCAGTCAAAAATTGCACAATAACTATGTTCATCAAGGTCACAATGTTATATCTAACTTTCATGAACAACTAAAAATCCAATTCCATTGTTAACTTGGTCAAATAATTCAATCAATGATGCTGTCCCTGAAATCATCCAATATGAGCAGTAATCTTACAAGAAGCATAACTTCCAGTATATAAGTCAATAAAATCAGAACTTTATATCCTTGTAAAGATAACATCATAAACTTCATTTTTCATGAAGCACTCAACCTCCAATTCAATCTCTAACAATTTCAAAACTGTTATGGAAGTTTCTGTTATCATCAGCCATTCATAACCTAATGTAGGATCAGTTTTTGAAAAATCATATCTCCCAATTCTGACTTCTAAATATTACATACCAAATATCAATTTCAAGATAATCTCTTCCTCTACAACTTTTTAGAAGCTCACTCACACCAATTCAGTCCACATAAAATGTTAAAATTGCCTCAAATCAGTAAACTCACAAAATCACACTTAAACTAGGTTTCATCCAAAATGCTCAAAACCAGCCATTAGTAATCAATTCATATCTCCCAATATATAATTCCAAAAATAGCAAGATCGGTAGAAATGGAAAGATAATCAAATATTATACAACTTCCATGAAGACCATTCTCCCTAATTCCATCTCAATTAATTCATAAAAATCAACAAAACTCAGATGTCATGGTTGCGGTTACTGTTCACAGGCAATGGAACAGTAACTTTCCATGCAAAATTTCACCCCTCTATCATTGAAATTCAATAACACCTATTTCACACTAAATTGAAGCCAACATCCCAAAGTTTCAGTGGCCACTAACCTTACCTCATTTGCATTTCTACACATTAAGTTATGAATAAAACAGTAACATCACTTATAATTCCAATTTTCCAGATTTAAGGTTAACCTTAGTTCAACCACTTCCAATGCCTTTTTCACATCACTAGACATCAAAATAAATACAAATTAAATATTACTCCAGTCATACATATACTAGGGTTAATACTGAAAATTTACAGCATTAAATTCCTCCATTCAAAGACTCAAATAATTATCCTATTCAATTCAAAATCAAACCATATCATTACTTTCAATTCAGTCATCACTTAGCTTTATGCCCTTACTTTAATCATAATAATCAACACTTTAATGTCTACATGAACCTTATACATGCTTTAAATCCTTATATTAACTACCCCATACTATCATGACATTTATTTCCATGTAAAACAACATTTAAAACTCAAACCTTAAATAACAACTTACCTAATTCAAACCCTCCTTCAAACCTTCAACAACCACTTTCTAACTTCTACACCAAAGTATCAACCCCTTCCTTCTCAAATATACTCAAGACTCATCTTCTAGCTTTGAGGGAATCAAAGAGAGGAGCTTGAAGTTATGGAGAAAGATGAGAAGAGAGCAAAATCGATGGTTTAAAAGAAGAGTCGGTTTTGTGTGTTTAGGATGGCTATACATAAGGCACAAAATCATCTTTCCTTCCTTCTTTCAACACATGTCCGAGAGAGCAATGAGAGGGTGCACTAATGTTGCTTTTAAATGGAAAAATTTGATTGGTTTCAAATTCAAAGAAAAGTCAAATTATACTTGTTTAATCCGGTCAAAATTTTACTCCATTTCACTCCAATGGCCCTACTTTCGGTCCCAAAATAAAATACCCAATATTACAAGATCGGTGGGTAGCAATTTTTGCTCTGAGAATCTAACAGGATTCATTAATTGGCGATTTATCCGGTCCGAGAATTTCAATTATTTTTTCGAGAATTAATGAAATTCCTAAAATTATAAAACAGTAACATGCACTCCAAATAATTTTTCAATCACGAAAATCACCTTTTCTACTCCAAAACAAGTTTAGGCCGATTCTGGCGATTTTGCGATCCGGAATTTTCTCCGGAAAATTCCAGAAAAATTCCTATAAATCCCAAAAATGTAAAGCGCTTAATAGCGCTTTCGAACAATTTTTTAAATCTCATAACCACGTTAATCACAATAAAATACCGTTAGGCCCAATTCACACGGAATGTCATGAATGCATTCTTCAGTAATTCCATGTACACAATTGATACTGTATCAATCCTATTATGCATGAACAGTTCTAAATATTCCCTATTAGTCTCATCCTATGCCAAGTTTACTATTTTACCCATCCAGGAGGGGGTGGGATGTTACAAAAATACTATAGCCAAGAAACACACACTTAGTAGAACGAGGTTCGAGTTTGTGTTTAGCATAGGGACGGAGCCATGGATAACAACAACAACCAAAAACACGAAGAAAATTAAAATTCGAGTTACGTTGAAAAATTATTTGGTATGGGGATTTATGATTAAGTGTTGGGGAGGGTAGGCGATTTATGGTATAAACGGCAGTGGCAAAGGCATGATCCCAGAATTTTGGTGGAATAGAAGCATGATGTAAAAGTACTCGGCCAGTTTCGGTGATGTGACGGTGTTTACGTTCGGCACAGCCATTTTGTTCAGGTGTTTTGGGACAAGAGTTTCGTTGAATAATGGCATTGTCGGCTAAATAACGTTGTAAGCCTTGGTATTCCCCACCCCAATCAACTGAAATTGTTTAATAAATTTACCAAAAAAAAATTCAACAATAGCTCGAAATTTAATGAAGCAATGAAACACATCAGACTTATTACGAAGAAAGTAAATCCATGTGTATTTGGTGTAATGATCAAAGAATATAACATAATATCGATAACCATCAGAAGAAGCAATAGGGGATGGTCCCCATAAATCCGAACAAATCAATTCTAAAGGTTCTTTGGCTTCATAATTGGAATCAGAAAAGGGTAATTTATGCGATTTACAAACACAACATGTCTCACATAACAAAGAAGTACGCTTAGAACTGGTGGACAATTTATTCAAAGACAAAACTTTATTGACTGTTTGAGAGCAAGCATGGCCTAATCGAGCATGCCAAGTTGATAAGGAGATAGAGTGACAAGCTGGTGACACCGGATCTGAAGCTAAGCAGTAGAGTCCATCTTTAATGTATCCCTGATGGAGAGGTTCCTGTGTTTTGCGGTCCTTAATCACAAAATGGTTAGAAAAGAATTCAATGGAAACATCATTAGATCTTGTAAACTGACCAACAGACAGCAAATTTGTGTTAGATTTAGGAACATGGAGAATATTACGTAACGAAAAAAGACTGGAATTAAGAGAAATGGAATTGGAACCAACATGAGTGATGGGTAAGTGTTTACCATTGGTGAGAGTCACTTCATCAGTGCCAGAATACTCAGAGTGGATGCCCAGATTTTCTAGTTCAGAAGTTAAGTGATGGGTGGCACCAGTATCCAAGATCCACGGTTTGTTCTGGGCAGTGGGAGATGAGATATGATTGGCAGCAGGTTTGGGAGTGTAATCAGAGTAGTTGGGACTAAGACATTGCCTATTTGTATGGCCTCGACCGTGGCAATTGAAACAAGTAGGAGTGTAGGGCTCAGAATATCCGGAATTGGAGCGACCGCGACCAACATAAGAAGATGAACCGGCACGACGGTTCCCACAACCTCGACCCCGGTGGCCAACTGTATTGTTTTGGCGACCCGCAAAATGGGCAACAGCAGGAGGAGTGATCGATGCACGATCATTGTTTAACTGTAATTCTTCAGATAAAAGTAAGCCAAATAAATCATCAAATGTAATTGATACCAGTTTAGCCTCAATATTACGTGTAAAGGGTCTGTAATCAGGACCAAGGCCACACAAAATGTGATCAATAAGATCATCCTCGAGAGATAGCAGCGTCAAGAGCAACAAGTTGATCGAAGAGACACTTAGCACGATCCATATAGACAGCGATGGAATCGTTTTCCCGAGATAAAGCATGTTCTTAAGAGTCCGAACTTGGGCACGAGAGCCGGAAGCAAAAGTTGTCTGCAGTCGAGACCAGGCCCCATGTGCAGTGGTGGTGCCAACAACTTGCGACAAGACAGATTCAGAAAGCGAGCCAAGAATCCAGCCTAACACCATTTGATCTTTAACAAACCAGCTTTGATACGCTAGATTAGGTGCATTATCAACCTCCGTTGGCGGCGATTTGGTACCATCGATATGATGAACCAGTTGTTGGCTGTAAAGTAAAGGCATCATTTGCGTTTTCCAGAGAAGATAGTTGGAGGGAGTGAGCTTAATAGTGAGTTGATGGGGCATGTGTGGAATGGAGTGAAGAGACGGCAGGGAAGAAGAGGAAGCGGATGAGTTGGTCATGGTGTTGAGAAAAAAAATTGGGTGATTAAAACCACGTGTGGAGCTCTGATACCATATAGAGTAAGAGAAAATGATAGGCAAAAGGTGTTGATTTTCATTGATAGGTACAGTTTAAATACACGATTTACAAGTATAAGATAAGAAGAGATTTACAAGGCAAATTGAATAACAGAATACAAGAGATACGATTTGCTTTAATCCACGAGATACGATTTGATAGACTAAATCATATCTTCAACACTTTTTAGTTATTTTGTCTTTCCTCTTCCTTATGTTAATGTAACAACGTAAAAAGAGAGTTCCTATTCACTCTCATCTCTTCTTTATATATTATACACCCTTATCTTTAAGTGTTACAAAGAAGTTAATAGAATCAACTAACTCTCTTCATACTTGGTTTTTTTTTTTAAATTAAACGAAAAAACCCAAAACCACCAAAGACAAAGTTCCTTTTACCATCTATCGCCTTTGTCATTTCTTTTTTTTATTTTTAATTATTATTATTATTTATAAAAGGAAATAAAATAAAACAATTTTATTTTATTCATTTATTTTGTATAAGATAATTTCCAATATTAATTATATTTTTTCTACTAGCAAAAATATAATAATATGCCATATAGATTATTTAATAAATTAAATAATTATAAGCATGACATATTACACTCGTAAGTGTGTGACCACATATGTTCATCACTAAGCCGGTAGTAATTAATCAAATTAATTACTAATCAAGATTGGCATCTAACAACACTCCTCAGAGACTGGATAGTGTGAAGTAACAATCTTATAAAAACAGAACTTGGTTAAGGATAATGTATTATTACCTTCCATCATTACAACTCCAGATTATCTTAAGGTATGGTTTAACTGTCAAACCTTATTAGATAACCAACTATGTTACATGTCGATCATTAATGATTGGTGAATGACTTAAGAAACTCCTTTCCTCACTCATTCAATCGCCCTGGCCAAGGTCTTGAAACAAATAATAAGATCAATAAAAACATAGAGCTCAAACTCATTACCTAGAGTTGATGGATCCCATCTTGACTCACCACTAATCAAATAGGTACTTAATTATATCCAATGATCATTCAACTAGCATTTTTACACACTAGGTGTCCGACATTAAAACATAATAAGTGATCTATTGATTACTATGATGATCTCAGGTCAAAGGAAAAATATACATATAAATCCTTATGAGAATATCTCACTTAACAGTTCATAGGTAATATTAACTATTGAGAAATCTCAGTTTGGTCAGTTCAATGATTATATCTCCATATACATCATCTATATATATAACTTAGTAAATGAGATCTACCAATATCCATCCAATATATATTATTACATACATATGGATTTAATCGGATCACTTAAGTCCATATTTAATAATTCTATAATCAAGAACACTTTTAGATTAAACCCTAAAGACTTGACTCTCATTATCATAATCTCTATTTGTTGGAACCCGATCCGGGCACCGGATCCCAACCGAATAAACTTAACACTTTCACTTTATGCTCTGAGACCATAAATGTTGGATCCCGTTACCGGAACCCAACTACTTACAGAACGGAAAACGAAGCAAACGGAAACGAAGGGAAACGGAAATTTCGGATCGAAATTTCAAATCGGAAACAAAAAGCGGAACGAATAAGCGAAAGCGGGATCGAATCGAATGCAAATCGAATTCGGATAGAAAACAAAAGTAAGCAAACAGATCAATGTAAACTGAAACACTTTCCGACATCCGTGCATAAGCAAAGAACAGGAAACAGAATCGCGTTGGGAATTCCTAAGACGTTCCAAAATCCGTTATGAATTTTTTTTTTCTTTTCTTATTCTCATTTCTTTTCTCGTTACTCAAACATATACCAATCATCTTAAAACCATACAGTCGTACATAATCCGAGATAAATCCATACCAATCTCAAATTCTATTTTTATCCCCAATTTTATCGAAATTTCGCAAAGATAACTACGCTTTTTCCTAACCCAAACTGCAAGGGTTCAAAATACACTTCTAAAAACTCAAACAATCATACACAAATATCAGAATCCACCGGACCCTCCGTCCGGGATATCAGCAGATAGACACAAACCTAATTCTAAAACAATCTCATACTTGTCATTCAATCTACTATTTTCATAATTCAAACTCATTCCCAAATCAATCATACAATATGTTCTCAAATTCTCCATAATTTCCTATACAAATTTCACGGTCATCCACAATACTTAACTTTATACACAAATACACTTTCTTTCAAATCTATCTTAAACCATAAACATTTCCATACTCAAATTTCAGATTACTCAAAACTAACTCATGCAAATTTCAAAAGCACAAAACCGTTTAATCGATGTCTTCACATTCTTTCATCCAATCTCCGCTCAAACCCGGAGATGGGGATGAAAGGGAAGAGCTCTAAGCTCGTGGATAACACATTTATAAACCGATAAATAAGCCGAAATCATTTTAATACTCTTTTGCCAAAAAGGCTAATTTTTTTTCAAACTTTATAATTTTTCAAACAATTTCTCAAACCCATTTTTTTCATATTTTCAAACTTTTCATAATAATCTCACTTTTTCTCATTTTTTTAAAACTTCTTGAATTTTTCATAAATATGAATGCGAACACATAAACAAATCAAAACATATTACACATCGAATGGTCCAGCTAGTCCAAGCAGAGCGATTATGCATTCCGCATAAGCGGTCCTGCAGGATCGTGAATGAACGCATTACACTTTCTCGCATTGCGGTCCAAGTAGCCGTGAAGGAGTCCGAATCGACTCCGTACCTCAGCGAGCGACTGAGAAGGCTATACACATAGAGACAACGCCGACTCACCAAGGGACCTACCAAACCCACATAACACATAATCGAAAACGAAAAGTCGGATTGCCAGAAGGCACTTTTCAATTTCGTACTTTTCTTCAAAATTTTCCCCAAAAATGCATACCACTCAATTTATTCATCTATCATTCACTAAATTCAACAATCAAAACATTCAATCAAACAATAATTTCAACAATTGAATAATGCATACACAACAAATGCATTTTAAAAATTTCTATCGGTTTATCGAATCATTTAAAGCAATGAATTCAAACTTATAATAATCTTTCGAAAACATTCTAAATCGAATTTCAAACCTTTACAAAACAATAATTTGTCAAAATTTTCACATTTTGCTTTCTTTATTTTCAAAATTGCTTTCTTTAATTTTTCAAAATTCATATAGCTTACAAATCAAAATATAAATATGCTACCCACCTTAATTATTGCGGAAACTTGATTTCAAGCTCCAATTGATCCTCGCTTTCTCTCTTCCAAAATACCAAAACCTACACCATAATCATCCAAATTTCACATCGAAAATACTTAATTTTCACAATCAACTTAGGAATTCACCAATTCCATTTACATTCAAGTTATTTAATCACCAATTTTGAAAATCCCCAATTTTCAAAATTGGCCTAAACCAATACACCTAAATTCAATCTCATAAAACATAATTTCTTCAAAATTAATCTCACAATTCCTCAATTCACATTAATTCCAAACTATTTAAGTCCTCAATTTCAAAATCCCCAAATCTTAAAATTGGTCTAAACCAATTTATCCCAATTCAATACCATAAATACAAATTCTTCAAAATTGATTTCATATATCATCAATTCATCATATTTCCTATAATTCTACACCAAAATATCTCAAAATTCTCAATCATAAAATTAAGCCTAAACCTTACTCAATTTTTCATCCAAAATTAAACCCAACCTAAAGCATATTCATCAAAATTAACTCCACAATCCATAAACCCATCTTATATGCCATAATTCTAAACCGAAAATTAATCAAAATCTCAAAGTAGAAAAATTTCTCTTACCTCTTTCTCTTCCAAATTCGAATTTTCTTGGCTCATGAAGAAGCTCTTCATTCTCCACTCTTTTCCTTCTTGGAAAAATCCCAAAAGCTTGAAGAATTAAGTAGAACAAAATCAAACTTACCTTTCTCTCTCTTTCTCCAATATCCAAACTTCTCCATTCTTCTTCTCCTTCTTATTTTCTTTCTCTTCTTCTGTAATTCCAGACTTCTCCAGCCCATTCGTGGCTTTTAAATAAGCCAAAACGACACTCCTCAAGTGTGTTTCATTAATTGATGGTCAAATGACCAAATTGCCTCCATTCAAAACTTAAAATTACACTTACTTGCGGTTTGATTCAAGACTATCGATTTGAAGGAATTTGTCCAAACTTCCTTCTCGAGAAATGTTCCTCTTAATCATACGAATCCAACGCCACCGACCGCGCTCAATTCCGAGCACTACATCAAAAGTTATGAGCGAAACAGTGCGGAAATATCCATATTCTAACACATTTCCTATGTACGATTATTTCCGTCCAAAATTTCACATTCATAATCCCAGAATTGAAACTCGATGTCTTCATAACAATTGTATCCTTATGTCTCTAGTTTAATTCAAAACAAGAATCGTCTCATTTCGATTCCCGGATCAAAATTATGCTCAAATTACTCACAGTGTTCCTAATCCAAAATTAAACCCTAATCCGAACTTAAATTCAAAAATTAAAAGTCCTAAGGGCAAAATTGACATTTCATGTCTTCATATGATTTGTAGCCCTTGTCTTATCTTTATTTCGCCTCAAGAATCGCTTCAATCGGATCTCTACAGATCCCGAATTTCACAAAACACCGAATCATGCTCGAAAATTTCCCGACTCACTTTGATTAAATTAATCACCATTAATTTAATCTCAAAAGTTCACAAATTTCTTATAAAATGAAATTCATTGTCTTAGGAATCCAACGCAAAAGAATCAACTCAATCGGATGTCGGACGGAAAGATATAAGCAAAATAGTGAGCAAAGGTCGGATTAAAGAGGAAAGTCAAGAAAATCGAAGAGCAAAAGCAGGCGTCGGATGGCGACGGACGCCCAGCTCATGAGGGCGAGACGCCCGCTCATGAGGGCGAGTGCCCGCCGCTAGGCGAGGCGTCGCCTGGCGAGGGCGAGGCAGCCGCCTCCTCGCTAGGAGGCGTCGCCTAGCGAGGCGCGACACCTCGAGGCGAGCCTTGCCTCGCGAGGATGAAGACAGCCCGCCTCGCTAGAGGCGAGGCGTCGCCCTAGCGAGGGCATCTGGCGCCCGCTCGCTAGGCGAGCCGTCAGCCTAGCGAGGCGCTAAAACTTTTCTCTTTTTTTTTTTCACTAAACTTCCAAAATTCATAACTTTTAATCCCGAAATCCGATTTTGACAAACTTAGTCTCTATAGAAAGCTTGAGAGAAGCTCTAAATCTTCCGAGAAGAACATAAAACTCAATTCAACTCCTACGGAGTCCATTTTCCGTCAAAGATACTATTCTCTATACACGCTTGCAAAATCATAACTTAATTTTCCGAGATCGAAAAATTGCATACTTTATATCGAAATAAAGATCAAAACAAATCCTTCAATTTTCATGAAGAACATCAAAGCTCAATTAACCTCTAACTAGGTTAATTTCTCAGTCAAAGTTCCAACCAATATAAAAGTCAAACCCGATCAAACATAAACTTTGACTGATCATAACTTTCACTCCCGATATCGAAAAATTACAAACTTTATGTCCACAAAAATGTCTTAACATAACCTACAAGTTTCCAGAAGACCATTTTATCAAATTTTGCCTCAAACAAAAGTCAACTCTCAAAGTCAAACATTCTCTCTCCAAAAAGTCAAACTTTCTAAATCCTTCATTTCAATCAACTCATCCACTTGGCCATTCATATTACTAAATCAAATTGTCACTCAAGGTTCGGGGTCCAACACTATTATGATGACAAATGCATAAATTTAATCAAGGACTTATCATATTAGGATAAAAAATAATAAAAATAATAATATAATATAATCATTTTCCATGTTATTAAAAAAAATTAATAATCACAAAAAAAAATGTTCAATCTATTACATAACGATTGGGTCATGGGCATAATTCTAACAATCTCCCACTTGACCTAGACCCAATCAGTCATGAACTTCAATCCTATTTTTCGCTTGTGCTTATCAAACTACTTTGATCTAAGCACCTTAGTGAAGGGATCTGCAACATTCTCTTTTCCTTCAACCTTTTGAATTTGAATGTCCTCACGCTCAACAATTTTTCTAATTAGATGAAACTTCCAAAAACATGTTTGGATATTTGATGTGACGTTGGTTCCTTAGCTTGTGCAATAACACCGATATTGTCACACAATAAAGGAATTGCTTTATTGAAGGAATCACACCAAGTTCAATTAAGAACTTTTTCATCTAAACAACTTTCTTAGCTGCATCGCATGTAACTATGTATTTTACTTTAGTAACTGAATCAACTACAGTAGCTTGCTTGAAACTTTTCCAACTAACTGCTCCTCCATCAAAAGTGAAAATATTACCAGAGGTAGATTTGCTATCATTCTTATTTGATGTAAAGCTAGCATCAATATAGCTTATTAGCTTTAATTCATAATCTCTGTATATGACGAATTGGTCCTTAGTTCTTCTCAAGTACTTAAAGATGGTTTTAACGACTTTCCAATGTTCCTCACCTGGGTTACCTTGGTACCTACTCGCTATTCCTAGCACGTAGGCTATATCAGGTCTTGTACATGTCATGTTATATATGATAACTCCCACTGCATTGGCATATGGGACCCTACTCATGTGCTCTCTTCCTTCTAGGATTTTAGGACAATCCTCCCTCCTAAGAGAAATTATAGTGTCTATTGATAGATAACCTTTTTTGGAATTTCCATATGATACCTTTTTAAGATAGTATCAATGTACACGTATTGGGAGAGCCCTAGCAGTTTCTTAAATCTTTCTCTATAGATCTTAATTCCAAGAATGCTTCTTCTCTCAAATCCTTCATGGAGAATTGTTGATATAGCCAAATCTTTGTCTTTTGCATTACTGGTACATCATTTAATATTAGCAATATCTACATATAGCACTAGGAAAATAACTATGATCCAACTAACCTTCTTGTACACACATGGCTCTTCTTCGCATCTAACAAAACTAAACTTTGCGATTGTTGTATTGAAGCGAATATTCCAACTTCGTGAAGCTTGCTTCAATCCATAAATAGATCTTGTAGCTTACATACTTTATTAGGAGTAGATGGCAATGTGAAACCTTCAAGTTGAGTCATATAGACATCTTCCTTAAGTTCTCCGTTAAGAAACTTTGTTTTCACATCCATTTATCATATCTCATAATAATAATATGCAGTTATAACAAGTATAATCCGAATAGATTTGAGCATTGCCATAAGGAAAAAAGTTTCATCATAATCAATACCTTCCTTTTAATTATATCCCTTGGCAATAAGACAGGCTTTATAGGTTTCAACCTTCCTGTCTACTCCAATTTTTTCTTAAATACCCATTTGCATCCTATGGGTTTTATGTCTTTTGAGGGATCAACCAAAGTCCATACTTTGTTGATTCTCATGGATTCTAACTCAGATTCTATAGCCTTAAACCATTTCTCACAATCTGGACTTACCATAGCCTCTTTGTAAGTCTTAGGATCATCATCAGTAAGTGGGATATCATCAATATGATTATCCCCTTCACCTTGCACCATTAAGTTTAATCTATCTAGTGCACGATCATCCCTAGTAGACTTTCTAAGAGGCTCGTGTTCAATAGGTTCTTCATCTACTTGATCTTGTTGTTGCACTCGTTCTTGGATAGGTTCATTAACGGTCCATTCTCCTCAATGGTTGAGGTTAGTACCCTATATGTTAACTTCAAGACATCAAGTAAAGGCTGCACAACATGCATCTGATGCTCTTGAGCTTGTGTTGATTCGTCAGAATCTTGAATTTCATCAAGATTTATTTCTACACCATGACTTCCTCCATTAAGGAACTCCCTTTTTAAAAAGATAACATTTTTAGCCACAAACACTTTGTGTTCAGAAGGGTGATCGAAATAGTATCCCATAGTTTTCTTGGAATAGCCAACAAATCTACACCTGTCAGACCTCGCTTCAAGCTTATCTAGTAGCAATCTCTTGACATAAGCTGGACAACCCCAAACTTTCAAATGTTTTAAGTTAGGCTTACGTCCTTTCCACATCTCATATGGAGTTTTAGTGACTGCTTTGGTGGAAACTTTGTTTAATAAATAAGCCACGACTTCTAAAACATATCCTCATAGGAAGATAGGAAGATCAGTGAACCCCATCATAGATCTCACCATATCCAATAAAGTTTGATCTCTCCTTTCCAAAACATCATTGTGTTGTGGTGTTCCTGGATAAGTCCAATTAAACAAGATTTCATTTTGCCTTAGATAATCAACGAAATCATCACTAAGATACTCACTGCCACCGTCAAATCTTAGTTCCTTAATCCTCTTACCAGTTTGTTTTTCAACTTCATTACGAAATCTTTTGAACATTTTAGACTTATGTTTCATAAGATACACAAATCCATATCTTGATATATCATCAGTGAAGGTAATAAAATAAGAATATCCACCTTTAGCTTAAAATTTCATAGGCCCACATAGGTCAGTATGTATGAGTCCTAAAAGTTCACTAGCTCTCTCTCTAATTCCAGTAAAAGGAGATTTGGTCATTTTGCCTTTGAGACAAGATTCACAAGTTTCATATCATTTATAATCATATTGACCAAGGCATCCTTTCTTGTGCAACTTGTTTACTTTTTTCTCACCAATATGACAAAGTCTACAATGTTAAAGGTAAGTTTGATTTGTTTGATTATCCTCTTCTTTTTTTGACCAGAAACATTCATAATTGGATAAACAACTATTTCAGGTAAGACATATAGACTATATTATAAATAACCACTTACATATATTTCATCACCATGAAATATATTACATTGGTTATTCTTAAAGATTTTATGAAATCCATGCTTGTCTAATGACGAAATGGAAACAATATTCAAAACAAATTTAGGAACATAATAACAACCTTCTAATAATAAAGTATTTCCCGTAAGCATAACAAGAGAAATAGTTCCTACAGCTAGGGCAACAACACTTGCTCCATTCCCAACTTATAGCTTAACTTCTCCCTTCTTCAATCTACTACTGATCTTTAGATCCTACAGTATATTGCAGATGTTAAAGCTACTACCAATATCTAATACCCATTTTGTAGAATCAATAGTAGTTAAAGAAATCATGAAAACATTTTTCATAAATGTCTCACCTTGTTTCTTGTTTTTCAAAGTAACCAAATACTCTGAGTAGTTCCTCTTCCAGTGTCCTTTCTTTGTACAGAAGAAACATTTAGCGTCCTTTTGGTCAACTTTCTTCTCCTTATCCTTGGATTTGTTGCAAACAGACTTGAGTGCAAGATGATTTTTCTTGGGCTCTTCTTGCCCTTCCACTTACACTTAGAAGAGTTACCAACCAGGTTCACAGACCCTGACACTTTCATCTTCTCAGACGATGCTACTTGATTTTCATAATCAATCAACAAGTTGAGCATTTCATGAAGATTACAGTCCATCTTGTTCATGTTAAATTTAACAATGAACAGTGAAAAATTATCAGCAAGCGACTGTAAAATCAAATCTTGTGACAACTCTTTCCCTAGTGAACACCTTAACTTTTCAAGTTGTTCTATAAGATCAATCATCTTAAGAACATGGTGTCCCATAGGAGATTTGGGCTTTAGGTCAGACTTGAATAGGGAGTTAGATAACTAGTATCTAGCAGTCCTACTTTGTAACCCATACATTTTTTTAAGATGCTCAATGATCTGTGGAAGATTCATACCTTCATGCTGTCTTTGGAGTTCAGAACTCATTGATGCTAGAATAATACACTTGACATTAATACTTTTTTCATTGTACTTAAAATATGCATCCAATGCATTAGTATCATCAATTCCCTTAGGAAGCGCTTCCTTCACGGGTTTATTGATCACATCAATAAGGTTTTCATGCATAAGAACAATTCTCATATTGCGGTACCAATCATCAAAATTGTTGTTCGCTAGTTTGTTAGCATCAAGAATGCTTCGCAGTAATATAGTAGATATTTTGAGAAATCTAATAAAAAGAAGACGCCAAAATAAGAACACAATCATATATCGTTAAGACATGGACCTTTATCTAAATGATATAACATCTTTAAAACATGAATGAGACCCTTAGTTGTCAAGTCATCACTCATGCATAATTAAAGTGTGATAAATTTCCTATTTGATCATATAAAATTTATAGTAGGCTCAATACTATATAGTCCCTTGGTTGTTAGGTCGTTCCTATTAGTATAGTTTAGTTTATCTATCCAAGTGACAAAGAATTAATTAATATTATACTTCCTAAGTAGTCTAGGCTAAAAGTATAAAAGTATAATTTCCTTTTACTCTTCAACTTCATTGTTGAAACTAGCTATTTATTTATGGAGAGAAACAGTTGAGCCAGGTATTTTGATGTAACATCTCACCCTCTACTGGAAGGGTAAAATAGTAAATTTGACATAGGATGAGATGGATCGGAATGACTTAGGACTGTTCATGCATAATAGGATTGGTACACAGTATCATTTGTGCATATGAAATTACTGTACATGCATCCATGACATTCCCGGTTTTTGTGCCTAAGGTAATTTTATTGTGATTAACGTAGTTATTGGGTTTGAAAAATTATTCTGAGTGCGCCATTGAGTGTTTTACATTTTAAGGAATTTTTAGGAAATTTCCTGGACTTTTCCGGGGAAAATTTTTGGACCGGAAAAAATCGTCAATCAGCGAACCGGTTGATTTTCGGTAGCGAAAATTTCTATCCAATGACACTGTAATATTGAGTATATTATTTTGGGATTGGAATTAGGACCATTGGACTAGAATGAGTCAAATTTCTTTAGGGTTCCTAACTCCTATTACAAATTTTGTTTTATTACTATTTTGTCTCTTTCTTAATAAAAATGTCACATGCCCATGGAGTAAATGCTTTTGTCTTCTTCCCCTCCATGTGTTTTCGGTTTCTTCAAGGTTAAGGGATAAATGAGAAGCATTTTTATTGTTTAGTTCAAAAAGTAACGAAACCTTCCTTTCTCTTCCCCCTCCATCGATTTTTTCTCATCAAAGCAATCCTTCCTCCAAACCTTAAGAGCTTATTCTTGCTACTTACTTGTTTCTTCTTTATGCACACCCAAGACCAAGCTTAAGCCTTGAGTGGATGATGATGTTGTGGGTGGAAAGTGAGGATTAGAAAGTAGAGAAAGTGGAGAAATTGGTGTAGTATTGAAGAGGGAAAACTTGATTAGGTAAGCTTTTGTTTTAAGTTTTGGTTGTTTATTTAATGAATAAATTGGTTGTTAGATGCATTGATTGGTATGTATTGGTCATTAATCATGATTTATGATGATCTATTGGCTCAATTCTTGTGTGATTAGGATGCTTATGCATGTGTAATTGGTATTAGAAGTGATAGGATTTAAGTTGAAGATGAAAGCTGGAAAATTGATTTTTGACCTATTATACTGTTTTGAACATAACTCATTGTGTGGTTATGTAAATGAGGTGAGGTTTGTTCCAAATGAAACTTTGGCTTGTTGGCTACATTTTTGTGTGAAATAGGTGTTGTCTAATTTTAGCCTTAAGAGGTTTAATTTTGGCTTGGAAAGTTACTGTTGATGTTTGTATGAACAGAATCAACCAATGACCTAAGTGTTTTGATGATTTTTCTAAATTAATTTAGAAGGAATTGATGAAAATGTTCTTCATGAGAGTTTAAGCCTATATTGTTAGCTTTCCATTGCCACTGATTTTGCAATTTTTCGATATGTACGTTGGGAGTTATGAACTATTAACTATTGACTGATTTTGTGCATTTTGGTGAAACCTAGCCTAAGTGTCGGTTTTATAAGCATTCTAATTGGAAGCAATTTAGAGATTTCTGTGGATTGAATTGGCTTAAGTGATCTTCTGAAAAGTTGTAGAGGAAACAATTATCTTGAAAATTATATATGGCATGTAATTTTTGGAGATCAGATTTGGGAGTTATGATTTTGTAAAAAATGAACCTAAGCTAGGTCATGGATTGCTGATCATGGCAGAAACTTGCATAAAAGTTTTGAAATTGTTAGAGATCGAATTGGATTTTGAGTTCTTCATGAAAATTGAAGTTTGAGATCTTATCTTTTCAGGGATATAAGGTAGTGATTTGTGTGACATTTGTGCTAAGAGATATACTGTTGTGAAATGTGCTGTTCATATTGGGAAATTTCAGAGGGCAGATGCTTTGGTGGATTGTTTGACCTAGTTAGCAAGTGAATTTGATTTTAGGTTGTCATGAAAGTTGTAGATAACATTGTGATCTTACGGAGCATATTTGTTGTGTAATTGTTGACTGAAGAAACAGAAAGTTACTGATTTTGCAAAGTACTGCACTGTTTTGATAGGTTTTGAGTAGGCAGTGGATTTGACTGAATTTTTGTCACCCTTATGGGTAAAATTGCTTGTTGGGGTCTTCATGTAACTTGTAGAGCTTTTTATGATCTTTCCAATGAGATGTGGTTTATAATTTTCTGAATTGTGTGCAAAGAGTTATGGGTGTTGGAAGTTTGGTTGGAAATCAGGAAAAAAAGGGAAAAAAAAAGGTTTTATATATATATAGATATTAATTGTTTAATGTGAATTTTGGTTTCTTTCGTGAATAACTTTTCCGTCCGACATCCGATTGACCTGATTCTTGAGGCATCAGATTCATTGAATATTTAATTTCATTTTCTGAGAGATTGGGAATTTTTGGACGGGAAATTGACGTGGGTCCGGGTAATAGTTATGTGATCACTGTTTTATTTATTTTTGGACCGATCGAGGCCCGAATTGAGTAATTTCGGTGCTGTTAGATTTCTAATTTTTAGGTAGAATTTTTTTTATGGAAAAATTTTGGATTAAGGTCGGGATTGCCATGAACATGCATTGTATACGTTTTAATTGTTTCATGTGCATTGTTTGATATTTCTAACTATACAGTTGGTAATGTGTACTCATTTTAATTGTTATAGAGACACAGTTGGAACGTCATCCCACGGACGTTGCAGAGACTTCCGACATTAGCTCGGAAGTTATTAGGTGAGTAACTTAGATGGTTCCTCGATTAGTAAGTGTTTATAATTCTGCACTTATAACTCTGTGGAGAATAATGGTGGGACGATTGTGTTTGTTTATGCTTGGATTGTGGACCGGAGGTCCGATGGATTAGGAGATTCTGACATAGAAGTGCTATATGTGATTTTCATGTGATTACTTGTGAGTGACTTGTGTGAATATGTTGAATTGGGATCAGTTATGATGTTGATTTTGTTTTATTTGGACATATGCATTTCATGCATAATTGCATGATCAATAATTGAAAGTTGTGACCAGAGCAGCCAACGAGAGCTTAAAGCTCAACGTGATTGGGCCTTGAGCCCACAGTGATTCAGAGCCTAAGGCTCACCGTTTAACGCGCCTTAATGGGACGTTTTTATTTCGTCACAACAACGTAATAAATTGGAAAAGCGTCACATACGCATTTCATGTGCATTTGAATTGGTTCCTTTGACTTATATAGTAATCATGTGGTACTTCTGAATGTATTTTGGTGAAATAACTGTGTGTATCTGTGTTATACCTGTGTATATGCATGAATTGGGTAAACCATCGATGATGGTTCCTCACTGAGTTCGCAAACTCACCCAAAATTGTAAATTATTTTTCAGGACCGAGAGAGTAGACTCATAACTCTAGAGAGACTTTTATTGCCGTGTAGATCGAGTTGGCAAGAGAAGTCATGGCACACAGGTCGGTCAGCTGGCACTTTTTGAGGGATGACCTAGCTAGGTTTATGTTTGATTTTTTTTTTGGACTAATGTATAGAAAATACCAGTTGTGTAATTTACTGCTTTGAGATTATGAAATGAGAAATTTATGGTTTCAAAATTAGTGGATTTCATATTAATGCTTTATGATTTTTGATGCCATGTGGAGAGTTAGAAATGGTTTGTAGCGCAACCTTATCATAGGGTGTGTATCGGAATTGACCTACGGGCGTCCCAGTGCATATCCTATGGTAAGGGGGTGTTACATTTGAAGCCTTATTTTAAGCCAAATACTAGTTTTAGAACTTTCCATGAGATGAATTCTCTCTATAATTTAGAGCAAGATGGAGGATGTCTCACTTTGACAATTCAAGAGATATCTTCACAAATGTTAATTACTGCTTATCAGAAAAGAGAGAAAGAGAGAGATCCTACTTTTAATGTACAATCTCTAACAGAAGAAATCAATCTCAAATCTTGATAGAAGAGCTGCAGAATGGAACTGCTTACAATTCCTACTTCTCCTATGAAGAGGTAATTCAATCTCAAGTTAGTCCTTTTTCATATTTTATCTTGCAGTTTCTTTGGAACAATGAATTCCATGTTCCACCAACCATCTAAGAACAGGTCTTCAAAACTTGCAAGTTAGTAAATGATTATTCAATCTTGTTTAGACAAAACACTGAAGTTTAGTTGTATAAGAGCAGAACTTATAAGAAAAAGGACCCTTTTAGCAGTACTGTACTGAAATAAGGTACACAACTGGTAAACAGTCCCTTTTTCTTACAAGTTCTGTTCTTAGACAACTTAACTTTACAGCTGGATTCTCATATCTTGCTTGTGCATTCTGCTTTTTTCTGATTCAATAAATAGGTTGTCCCAACATGTCCAACAATCAAGCAATCACTTAGTTTTAAATCTTTATCTGGTCCTCCATATGCTTAATTTCTTCTATAAATCTTTATCTCGTCCTCCATATGCTTAATTTCTTCTGCGACAGGAAATGTTATAGATATTGACACCATTGAAAGAACTTAGAATCATCTCAATCTTTATACCTGTTGTTGTATGAACACAATCTGACAATGCCATGTGATATCCTCATGAATAATGTCTCAAACAAGCCCCAGCTAGATGATTCTTGGCCACTAACCACAGACCCTACATGATCTACATTACATAAGGTCACCTACATATACATGTTTGGCTCACAAACAACTCACTCCAAGTCTCGAAGTTCTCAAACATTTAGTTTTTCCTTGAGCAGTAAACTACTATCAAAGCACTTTTCTTCTAAACCTTCCAACACTTCAAGATGGCTATTCGTTTGCCTGGTGTTCTTGCTAAACAAAGTCTCAGACGATCCTTGTCCAGGAACAAATCTGCTTCAAGATGCTTAGATGTACCTAAAGGTTTCTTGGCTGTTTATGTTGGAGAAGCTGAGAAGAAGAGATTTGTGGTTCCAGTTGCATACTTGAACCAACCTGCATTCCAAGATTTGCTCAGCAGAGCTGAAGAGGAGTTCGGTTTCAATCATCCAACGGGTGGTTTGACGATTCCCTTAAGTGAAGATTGTTTCCTTGATGTCACTTCTAGCTTCAGTAGATCATAAGAGATTGAAAACAAACCCCACAAGGAAAACTTTGCAGAGCTTGAAACTGTTAATTCAATGTATATACTTCAAAATGAATACAAATGAGAAGAGTTTCTTCACTTCAATTTTGTTTGATGTGTTCTCAGAATAGTTGCAGTTTGATAAAGAAACAAAATCTGTTACAGTTTTTCAGGAAATGGGCTATGGGGAAAAAAAATCCTATCTTTAATGTACAAAATTGAAGATACTTGTTTTCATATAACAGAAAAGTTCATCTCACATTTAATGGATGAGTCTTTTACCACATTGATCCACAAGCCAAGCAAACCTGACCTGATCACCAGAAGAAACCAAATTTATGCATTTTTTACCCTCCCAATGAACTCTCCTGCTTAACTTGATTGATGCATTCCTATAAAACAATGTCGGAGGTAGTTCCTATTTAAGCACTCCGATACTTAATTTAGTTTCTGTTTTCTAGATAAAACAGTTGAGACTGAAATGTTGTTTTGCTTGTTCACCTCCTTCTTTTCCTTCTTTCTTATAGTCAGTCTCACATGTGTTCAGGTCTGGGACACCGCATGTCACTGAAGACTCAGGGCGTGAGCTTCTCAACTATCATCGACGAACTGTCAAAAGACTCGGACTCGGGATACGAGCCTTCTGCATTTAGGAGATTGGTTTATGCTTACTGAGGTGTCACTGTCAACATCTCTAAATCAAGCAAGTTGGTCCCCGCGTATATTTCTCTTTAAACTGCCTTGGATAATGCTTGCCAACAAACTTACAAGTTCAATTAATGGAAGACATAACCATGTGACCTGTTCTGATGCACATATGTACCTACCTTAATCACTCACTATAACTAATCCATAATTCAGAATTGCCTCGTGTCATCTAATACCATACTTGGTTGTCTCAAGCATGTCCAGAATCCATACGCAACTAAGTTTTCAGGCCATAGACTAATTGTCTACAACATGTTTCTGATCCAATCCAACTTTGTTTTTCCATAGTTTTGCTGGTCCGTCATTTCATGGCCTTGAACTTGTGGGGCATCTTCTTGCTGAAGGTGTAAATGCAGTGTTTTTTAATTAGTTAGAAGACAGGACCATGTGGAACTTCATGACGTGTGTCTATGGCAGACCTGAAGTTGAGGAGTATTAGCCTCTAGCTTCAGATATTACGGAACCTACATCATCTATATATGATCAGCCAAGACAATCAAATATTACACAACTCAAGTTTTGACATATTCTACTTTCTACAGAGTCTCTTGAGTACTTCAGCTTGAACCCCAAGCCACCTAAAGGCTGTTCTCTTCCAATCTTCTTCCACGGAAGTTGCTTGCAAAAAGATCATGGCTATTCGTTTTGCTGGAAATTTTGCTAAACAAATCCTCCACCGATCAAAATCAACAACAAGCAAAGCTTCTTCAGGATCATCAGAAGTGCCAAAAGGTTTCTTAACAGTTTATGTGGGGGAGACTGAAAAGAAGCGTTTTGTAGTTCCAGTATCCTATCTGAATCAGCCTTCTTTCCAAGATTTGCTCAGAAAAGCTGAAGAGGAATTTGGTTTTGACCATCCAATGGGTGGCCTGACAATTCCCTGCAGAGAAGACACTTTCATCCATGTCACTTCAGGCTTGAGTAGATCGTAAAATAAGGCAGATAAATCATTCACAGAAAAGTGTACAGTTTTTTCAGGCAGGAGTCTTTACAGTTCTCTTTTTTTAGCTGAAAAGCTTTATCAGAACGGGGAAGTGTAAAGCTGTTGTTTCTTTATTCACATGATCAATGATAAAATACTCAAATTTTCCATGATATAATCCCTTACAGTGTGACTACTTTTCATCGACTTTTTGTTTATATGAGATTCAGTACCTATAACCTCTGGATCTGTTAACTTGTAAATGCCAACATTGTTAATCCTAGCTAAAGAATGAACCCAAACGATCAGGAACTGAATCCAGCATTGCAAAAAAATCGAAACTATCAGGAACACTGCCTCACGCTTCTTGATAATCAAAGCGTTCCAAGTGTGGTGCAATGTGTTGTGATAATATGAAAACAAAAACCCATACTGAATCAAATTTAGCATCAGGGCAATCACATTATGAGTTCCTCAGGATACTCAGTTTCCAAAACTTCTTTTGAAGCCTGCCTCATGCTTTTCATGCAATTCCTTCTCTAAAACTTTGGTTTCAGGCAATATGTCAGGAAGTATTCTCACTTTGCATGGATTCTGCATAGTTAACAAGAGATCTGGGTATTTCCAACGTCAGCAATCTTTTGAATTTGTAAGGTATCTTCTTTAATGCAATCTTCCCTTTTCAGTAGAATTGTTTGGAATTTGGATGTAGAGCTTGATATGCTAAGTTCTATAAAGTTTTTTTTTTTCCCTTCCTTTTAACACCTCTGTCAGTATGGCGCGAACCTTATCACTGCTTCTCTTCTGGATTATATAAGATGTTTCTGTTTCAATTTTGCAATCCTGAGACAGGTTTTGGATTTGCAGGTTCCGATTCTTTTTTATGAACTTGATGCCACAGCATTGATACAGTTTTTTGGTGAGGTAGTCATTTAGCAGCAGTTATCATATTCAAGTTTTCATCTGAATTGCTTCACTATTCTCTCTAAAATTTCATTAAACATGTAACTATTTGAAATGCACCTGTAATTGAAACTACCCCTGATGTTATAGTATGTGCTTTTTGTGTGCCCATCAATCAGAATTTTTCTAACTATTTCTGGAAATTTGCAATGTAGTGTTCAACTCTTGAATGGATTTTCTAGATAGTGGCTTGCTGATGATAGCTCACAGGATTAGCAGTCCGTTTCAAGAAAGACTCCTACCTTTTATGATCCCAAATTTTCCTTTTGTGCTGCTTCTTTCAGTTGAACTCTTTATTTGATCGCTCACCTCCAAACCTGATAAACTCCATTGCTTCAGCTCTTGAAAGATTTCAACATCTCTTTCAACAGAAGCACTTCAGTTCTCAGAGTGGTGCAGCTTTATATTACTAAAATTGGCACTAATTTGTTCTAGACTATTAATCCTGATGGGTGGTTTGCAAATATAGCATTCCTTTTTTCAACTCCACAAGTTCCTGAAGTGCGCAATCTCCAATTCAGGTCATTAAGATGCAGATTTTATGTTCAATGCAATAAACTTGAAGCTGAAACCCTGGAACCTGGAGCCTGGAGCTTGGATCTCTTTTCAGGTCATATCATAAGGTATTACAATCTCTTATGATATGTGGTTTGTAGATATAGAATTCTTTTTTCCAACTCCAGAAGTCCCTGAAATGCACACAGCAACTGCAATTAAGATCATTAAGATGCAGAGTTAATGTTCGGTGCAATAAACTTGAAGCCTGAAACCCTGGACCTTGGAGCCCTTTTCAGATGATATCACAAGGTATTACTGAAACATGGGGTCACCTTTCTGGTCCTTTTTATGGGGTCCTTTTGCATGTGGAGTCAAGACCATTTCAGTTCTTTAGTCACTCTCATGCTTTGTTTTGACACATTCCAGGCACTACCCTACCCTTAATTCCATCTAACCAGCTATGTTCTGTTAGCTACATCATCAGGTTCATCTATATCCAGGCTCTTTCTACTCAAGGTCCTGATGCTATCATTAATGTTTGTTCTACTGTCTCTGCAAGTTGTTCATGGAGTCCCTACTATAGAACAACCAGCACCTGATTTGACTGGTATTCAGTTTGATTGATAACTACATGCCAGCCTGAGTTTTCTGGGCCACGTTAGAAATTCCTGACACTTTTCCTTACAATCCCATGTGAGTTTGATTCGTTTTGCTTTGTTTTAAATCTCTGTTGCATCACCTTCAGTTTATCCCACTTCGGGGTTCCATTAACTTTGTTTCAAATCTCCCAAAACTTCTCAAAGTGGTGATGTTCTGAAAATTGTTAGGAAATTGATGTTCCTATAGTTAGATATTAAAAAAATTACTGATATTTTCTTTTTTTTCCACCTTAATGTCTTATCGGGCATCTAGTTAAGAGTAAGACTACGTACGACAGGGTCTCCATAAACTTTGCACTTCAGCGGAACTTTTACTGAATATTTGTTGTTGTTATTGTTGATGTTTCACTAAACATCTTTAGGATAATATTTCATGAGATTCTTCTTTAGAAATGGAAGGTTGTGCCAGGTTTAGTTCTTCACTTTCAGGAAAACTGATGGATGGTTATGAAAGATACTGGTAAGCTATAAACAGGATTTGGAAGAAATTGGATTAGGTTCATATTAGAATTTTTAATATTGTAGAATATAGAACCTGTTAACAAGAATTAGACTTACGTCAACAATTGTCAAAATGACTAGAACTACTAACCATTTATAAATTTTTTAACATTTTTATGTTTAATAAATATGGAATACTCTAATACTCCTTTTTAAGTACAATTAGGATTGGACATCCAGTTGTCACTTGACAGTGATACAATAGTAACAGGACCAAGCCACTGATGTAGCGCCCCCTTACCGTAGGGTATACACCGGGACGCCCGTAAGTCATACCGATGCATAACCTATGACGAGGGTGCACTACGATACGATCATTTCTAAAATCCACATGGCATCAATATAATATATCGCAGTATTTAAAACCACAGAAATTAAAAACCATCATACTTTTATCATTTCAATAATATCAATCCCAAAATATAGACAAGTCTATCAGTTCCCTACAGTCTAAATACAATAATCCAAAAAGGAAACTGATACAAAAGTCTATACTAAGACCTCCCCAAAATCCAATCCCAACTGACCGACCTGTGAGTCATCGCCTCTCTCGTCGGAACGCTCACGCGGCAGGAGAAGAAACTCTGGAGCTAGGAGTCTAGTCTATCAATCCTGAAAAACAATGCGCAATTTTGGATGAGTTTGCGAACTCAATGAGAAACCATCATCGATGGTTCACTCAATTCATGCATTACGCAAATTGCGTACAGTACAATACAGTAACATTTAAAATATCATATAACGGTCTACAACTTTTCATGCCATCACATACTCAGTAATAATCACAGATCAGATAACATATTTGTATGCGATGCATATGTGACTCTTTTCCAGTTATTTCAGTGTTGTGATCGAGCGCTTCAGTGACAGTATACAGTGGACGCGTCAGGGAGTAGGAGAGCCCTCATGCAGGATGCACTAACTCCCCCTCGAGCTCGAAACTCGGCTCAGTGACAGTATTTGAGCTTAAAGCTCTTTTCAGTAATAAAGGCGACTCGGGTCACAACGTTCATTATCTGTTCATGCATTATGCATGAAATGCAGATGTCCAGTAATCCACAGTCATATGGCTATAAGCCCATTTATCACAGTTCCTTAACAATCAAAATTCCAATTTATCAGAGACATGCATTTCGATCCTAATTATCCATGAAATCATACAGTTCACATTTCCAATCAATTCACACAGAGCATTTAACAACCAGAAATTGAGGAACCAACTAGGTTACTCACCTCTGAACTTTCGAGCTACTGCCTGGAAGTCCCAGAATCCGTGGAATGACGATCCAACGATGCCTCTATAACAGTAAAATAATTTCCCGTTACTAAATGTTCAATTTAAAACAATTCAGTGATGCATATGTGCCAACTGAAAAATATATATGATGCACATTCATGATTTTCCGACTCTAAAACCAAATTCCGAAATCTCTTGCCTCATAACCAAAATTTGCTATTCACCCGATCAACATCATCCATTAATTTCATAAGTCTCCAATTTAAACTCTCATAGCCATAATAAAATTCTTAGGTCACAATAGGAACTATGATCGACTCTCTTTCTATGATTGAGATCTCGTTAATTAAAACTCGAACTCTTATTCTTTACCTCAATCGTAGACCTCTTTTCCTAGTTCATAACGAATCCAGAATCACCTCAATTGGAGGTTTATACTATAAATTATGCCCCATAAATAAAAATACAACCAATCAAAAATTGCTCCTCGCCACGGCGTCACATCCCTCGTCGCGGCGTGCAACAGGTCGCTCGCCGCGGAGTGGGAAACGTTCGTCGCGGCGAACATCGTCCCGCGCCTCGTCGTGACGTCTAAGAGTAACTCGCCGCGACGTCACGCGTGGCTCGCCGCGGCAAGCACGTTTTTTTTCTCGTCGCGGCGTGCCCTTTTTAAGACGTCGCGACGTGCGAGTCTCACCTTCTTCCCCGATCGATTTTTCCTTCATTAATACTCTCTAAACTCAGCATTAAACACCCTAAACTACTTAATCTTTTACCATAAATGCATCAAACAACAATAAATAACAACATTAAAAACATCAAACTCACCAAATCAAAGCTCAAATCCGTAACATCCGAAAATCCTCCAACACCGATTTTCACCCTCAACTCTCAACTCTCTCCATCTTCCTCAAGAATCAAGCTAAGCTTTGAGTAGGGAATGGTAGCAGCAAGAAACAATCGAAGATCACACACCAAGGAGAAACGAAAATCACTCACGAAGAGGAGAAGAAATTTTGCCCTAGGAGGAAAGCCTTTCTTTGATTTTCAAAACCTCAAGCATAAATATAAAAGGGTAGAATTAAAACCTATAGATTATAGTCCTCAAATTCATTCAATTTCAGTCTCTAAATTTCAATAGATCATCATAAAAATTCCTAAACTCACAAATCAAAATTTTCTATGCTAATTGCTCATCAATTTCAGAACCGAAATCTAATCCATCAATCTTTAAGTCAATTTCCCGGTCCGGACCCATAACTCTAAAAATTTCAGAAAATTCCTATAAATCCTCAAAAATATCAGACACTAGATCCTATACTCCATTTTAACTTTTCAGCTCTCTAAAATCCAATTCTCACTCCAATTTAACTACACAAACCCAATTATGCCATAATTCCCAATGAATCACAATTAAACCTAATCATCTCGAAAATTTACCAATCAATTCATGAACACAATTAAACATCGAAAAATGCATGTACCAATCAATGCATGTGCAATTAATTCATTCCTCTATAATTAGAGGTCAATGAACGCTCAATCAGTAAAAATGCAATATGATTCTACCCCATCCCAACTTACCAATATGTCCTAACACATCGGTAAGGGATGCTACAACTAAGATTAGACATCCTGACAAAATTGATAATTTAGATCAAACTTGCTTTAATATCATATTAAAATTTTTAATATTGGTAGAGTATAGAGCTCATTAATAAGAATTGGAGTCAATCATTGCCAAAATAATTAGAACTAATCAGTTAGATAATTGGTCCTTAATACTTATAAACCTTTTAACATTTTCACGTTAGTTAATATAGGATACTCTAACACAAATAACTCTATATTTACCAAGAACATCATATATCTTAAATTCATAACTAATACAGAGTCAGTTGAGTCTACTTCAGGACCAAATTTTAGTGAGTTCATATACAATTAAGAATATTACTTCATACTTATCTCTTTTTGATGTGGAACAACTCTAGCTGTGAATTTCCAACGCATACTTCACATGGGCAAGTTACAAATTTGTTTAAGAGCCAGTTTCCAAGTAAATTAATTTGGTATTCATTGATACTAAATCTTAACTACTTTGTGTAGCAAGTAGGGATGGCCATCAACTTGAAGCCTGATTTCGCTCGATCTTACCTGAAGTCAATGAGTCATGCTCACTAAAATTGGGCTTTAGGTTTTCAAACCCTGACCCAATCAAATGGCTCACTGGTGAAAACATGATGTGATGACGTGTCAAACCAACAAAAATAAATTCCTACTCTAGAACACTTAAGCGAGTAAAGTGGTGAATAGGGTCGAACCACAGAGACCATTGAAGTAATTATTTATCTGTGTGAAATCAAAAATAAAAATAAAATATAAATATAAAGAGAGTTGATTTGGGGATGATTAATTTTAATACACGAAATCACGTCGAAGGAAATTAAAAATAAAGATTGAAAACAATATAAAGAAAAGCCTAACCAAGGTACTCTCCCATTTGATACTGTAATTCGATCATAGACTCAAAACTATAAATTTTGTTCATTCCTATGGACAAAGTTATAGCAGACCGTGAACAGCACAAATCTACCAATCCATTCGTAATTATTCGATAACCCCGAGTAAAGCTCGGCAGATTATTACCCTAACCAATTAGACTATTCCCGAGTAAAGCTCCGCAAAATATAATCTATGGAAGCGGTAGGCTCTAATGGACCCTCATCTTAGCCAACAAAATCGGAAAAGTCGCAATCTATTTAGACTAAATTATTTAATCTCATTAATTTCTTAATTGAAATTAATTCGCCACTCGATAGACAGCAATCACGGATTAACTAATCTATTCGACAATTTATCATCAAGTCAATCAATTAACAGGTCTCATTAATCAACAAACTCAACAATAATAAATCGATTAAGCGCAGAGATTAAATAAACATAAGAAATAAACGAAAACAATTAAACCAAAGGAGTCTCACGAACTACATGCATCAAACGTAAGGTACCTTGTCTAGATTAAAAATTAGCTACAGATAGTACTAGTCTCTATCTATTATAAATGAAATTAAAAAATAAAAATGGATTTCATTTCACTGTTACCAAACAAGCCTCAACTCCTGAGATGCTGCCCACTGTCGTGCCTTTAATGGTAGTGAAAAATGTCAAATTCTTTCCAGTCCCAAAGCCACTGCCGTCGTCACTTCTTTATAGCTGATCGTGTTTCTTCTTAGCTGTCGAAAACTCTCCAGTTGCTGTCGTTGTCACTTCTCTTTGTTATATCAAAAATAGTCTCTAAAAGCTCTCCTTGCTAAAAGTTGTCATCACTCCTTCCTCTCTTTGCTCCCTACGTTTTTGTTCCCTTAAAGGATGTGGGCCCCTCTCTTGTAATTCCCTTAGCCCACTCACCTTTTAATTCCCTTTGATTTCTGACGCTGGCCCATTAGTGCTGTTGATTTTAATTAATTGTAAATCCTCTCTTGCGTGACTCTCTTGGCTTCCTTCTACTCTTTAATTCATTTGTTGCCCTCATTTATTTAGAGTCCCACGTGCCTGCTGCTTCATGCGTTCTCCACGTTGCCTTGATTTAATTCCTCTCTTATGTGTTGATTTTATCCTTTAAAACGTTGTCCCTCATATATTGCGTGACCTCCTTGTATCTGTTGCTTCCAATTTAATTTGCCTCTAGTCTCCTCCTGTAGATAATTGTATGCGTGTCTGCTGTAGCTGATCTATTGGACAATTGAAATGTCTCTAGCTTTCATTTTGTCAATTTCAGTCCAAATTGCGTCACCTTGTATTTCGTCACCTAGAACATGCAAAGACACAAATTACCACAGAAACACAAGCGAAACGTCACAAAAACCTACCAAAAGAACAAAAGACACGAAGACTTAACATGACAAAATGCAAGTTATCAAAATCCCCCACACTTAGCTCTTGCTCGTCCTCGAGGAAGGTTAAAAACATAAATTTTGAAAGCCTAAGAAATGTAAGAGCCAAGCAAGATAGCACAATAGACTTAGAGGAAATCTACACCATGTCAAAATAATAGGTCCTCTCATTGTCATACACTCCAACACTTAAGTGTTTATGGCTCAAATGTGTTTTAACTCTCTTAAATTCAAACAATGCAGTGCTTTACCATAGGCTTGCTCTTTAATCTTGAATACACTACTAAGTATTACATGCACAACATAAATCAAGACGTCTTAAACAAGGATGCAACTTGGCTGGGTTAGGGGTAAGGTAAAAGAAAGGTAAGAAAAGGCTAAGTATCAAAGTGAGTAAAGCATAACAGATAATCAATAACACATATGTTCGCATCCTGCATATCATCAGACAATTAAGCACATCTCTCTCTATTTTTTTTTCTTCTTTTTTTTAACTTTCATTCCCCAAACATTTATCGATCAAGCACATTGGGAATCCTTTTCTTTCTTTTCTCTTCTTGGCCTCAAGCTTTTTTTATTTTTTTCTTTTGTTTCTTTTTCTTTTTTTTTTTTTTTTTTTTCGATTCCTTCCCCATTGACAAAAAGTACATTACAAGTCATATACCACTGATATTCCTATATGCGCAACCTTCGCAAGTTTAACTCAACAAGCATGCTCTACTAACCATGATAAGGGTTAGAAAGATAAATCAATTAAGAAAAGGTTAAGTTAAACATGGTAAAGCAAAGAATAGATAATAAGCTCAAATGGGCTCACTAATGGATAACATGTTTTGGGTTGGCTTTTTGGTCAAGTGGTTAAAATCCTAAGTGCCTTTATCATCTTCATGCATGCATGTAAAAGTGTAGTCTCAACAAGATATAAAGCAAGTTCTAGAGATACAAAGCATTGAATGAACACACATCAAAGAATTGCGTTGAAGGTTCAAAAGCTCACATGGGACAATCATCTATTAAGTTAACACAATGTAGTTTCAAAATCAATCCAAAAGCTATCAAGCTTAAAACTCACATAAAAACTCATTCATCAAGTTCATGATTCAAATATCAAAGATTAACTCTCACCTATAATACTCATATTTTTATCAATCATTGGGAGATCAAAAGACAAAACTAAACACTTAAGGTGCAAAAGTATGCAAAAACGAAAAAAAAATCTTTTTGTGTTTTTCAAAAGTTTTTTTTTTCACTTTTTATGGGTTTTTAAACTAAAACATGCAACTACAAGTGAAAATCTTCAAATTCAAGCAAGAGCAAAGGTGAGGCACTTTGAAGCACAAAAATCAAGAAAAATCTGAACCATTCACCCACTAAAACTTGAAAATTTCATGCAAAACTAAATCATTCCCCCACACTTTAGACGAAACATTGTCCTCAATGTTAGCAAATAAAAGACAAGAACAATAAAATAAAAGGAAAGAGTGAGAGAAAGCTTCTCTAAGCGTCGCATTGTCGGTTTCTGTTGTGCCCTCTGCCACATTAGGTTGGACATCCTCCTCATTGGCAGTAGGAATCTCCTCTGCCACATTCTGCTCGTCGTCACTGTCATATACATCAATGGGAGGTGGAGGGGATGGTGTTGCTGCCGGACGTTTGCGATTGGACCATCGAATGGGAGCAGAATCCGGTTTAGTAGAAGCTCATCGATTTCCTAGGCATAGTTTCTGCAAAATCCAAGAATCACACAACTCAACAAGTGCCAGAAAATTAGCTGTGGAAGAGTCAAGACGATGGAGAAAACACGGAAAAACGCAACAATAACAACACACAAGACAAGGAACAAAGCAGCAAATTAAAGCAAAGCAGCAGTGGCGTCATCCTTGCATGGCAGAAAAATTCAAGAGAGCAGATATAGAGAACGACACAAGTATAGAGGCAATCACGCAAAAATGCACGAGGGACACAAGATAGGCAGAAAATTTCAGCAAAGAAAATTAAATCAGCTATGAAATTAAGTCAGCAAAGAAACAAATGGCGTTAAAATTAAATGGATGGGGGCATTGGTGCTGCTTCGTGCATGGTGGGCGTGGCTAGTGCGTAGTTGCTGCTGGGGTCGTGCGTGGGATGTTGGGCAGATGTGGAGAGAAGGTTGCTTGGTTCTGATGAGGTGGGTCTACGCAGGTGGGGCTGGAGAAATTAGGGATTTTGGTGGAAATTGGGTAATGGGCTAGGCTTTAGGAGAAGATGGGTTTCAAAAATTAATGGGCTCAAGGGCATAACACAAAGTCCTGATTCCTTCCACATAAAAGCCTTCCACTCAAGTCTGATTTGCATCCAATTTCCTTCAGTTGCCAATAATTGATCAAACTATACTGTTCTACAAGGCAATAAAATCCTCTCGACCAAGTGATATTCAGCAAAGTGTAGGAACATAGAATAAAAAGAAAATGGTGAAAAACAAGAAATCCGACAAAATCATGAAGAACTAAAAATTAAATTGCGAAGAACAAAATGAAAGCAAACCTTGGGTTGCCTCCCAAGAAGCGTGTTTGTTTAACGTCGTTAGCCCGACACGAGCCCCATTCAATTGTATGAAGGTTCATTCAAAGAGTTAACTTCGACGGAATGGGGTTGAAACCCTTCATAAAATGGCATCAAACGATGGCCATTCACCTTGAAATTTTTTTATATTTCCATGCTTTGAATATCCACAGCACCATAAGGATAAACCTTTGTGACCACGAAAGGCCCAGTCCATTTGGATCGCAATTTCCCTGCAAAAAGTTTCAAAGTCGAATTAAATAAAAGTACCTTTTGTCCGACTTTAAACTTCTTGTCAGAAAGCTGCTTGTCGTGAAAAGCTTTAGTTTTGGCCTTGTATGTAACAGCGTTGTCAAAAGCATGGTTTCGTAATTCTTCCAATTCTTGAATCTGCAATTTTCTTTGTTGCCCCGCAGCGTCAAAATTCATGTTGCACTGCTTCACAGCCCAAAACGCTCGATGCTCAACTTCAACTGGTAGATGACATCCCTTGCCATAAACAAGTCTATAAGGAGACATATTTAATGGCGTTTTGTAGGCAGTGCGGTATGCCCACAGAGCATCGCCCAGCGCCGCTCAATCTTTCATCTTTGAAGTTCAGTCTTCTCCAAAATACTCTTTACCTCTCAATTGGACAATTCCGCCAACCCATTGGTTTGAGGATGGTAGGCTGTGGAGGTCCTGTGCACAACTCCATATTTCTTCAGCAATGAGGCAAACATTCTATTGCAAAAATGAGTTCTGCGATCACTAATGATTGCTTTCGGAGTGCCGAACCTGACAAAGATATTAGCCTTCACAAAATCGACAACAACCTTAAAATCATTAGTTCGAGTAGCTTTTGTCTCTACCCATTTCGAAACATAATCGACAGACCAACAAAAATAAATTCCTACTCTAGAACACTTAAGCTAGTAAAGTGGTGAATAGTATCGAACCACAAAGACCAATGAAGTAATTATTTATCTGTGCGAAATCAAAAATAAAAATAAAATATAAATATAAAGAGAGTTGATTTGGGGATGATTAATTTTAATACACGAAATCACGTTGAAGGAAATTAAAAATAAAGATTGAAAACAATATAAAGAAAAGCCTAGCTAAGGTACTCTCCCATTTGATACTGTAATTCGATTATAGACTCAAAAATATAAATTTTGTTCATTCCTATGGACAAAGTTATAGCAGACCGTGAACAGCACAAATCTACCAATCCATTCGTAATTATTCGATAACCCCGAGTAAAGCTCGGCAGATTATTACCCTAACCAATTAGACTATTCCCGAGTAAAGCTCTGCAGAATATAATCTATGGCAGCAGTAGGCTCTAATGGACCCTCGTCTTAGCCAACAAAATCGGAAAAGCCGCAAACTATTTAGAATAAATTATTTAATCTCATTAATTTTTAATTGAAATTAATTCGCCACTCGATAGATAGCAATCAAGGATTAACTAATCTATTCGGCAATTTATCATCAAGTCAATCAATTAACAGGCCTCATTAATCAACAAACTCAACAATAATAAATCGATTAAGCGCAGAGATTAAATAAACATAAGAAATAAACGAAAAAAATAAACCAAAGGAGTCTCACGAACTACATACATCAAACGTAAGGTACCTTGTCTAGATTAAAAATTAGCTACACATAGTACTAGTCTCTATCTATTATAAATGAAATTGACAAATAAAAATGGAGTTCACTTCACTGTTACCAAACAAGCCTCAACTCCTGAGATGCTGCCCACTGTCGTGCCTTTAATGGTAGTGAAAAATGTCAAATTCTTTCCAGTCCCAAAACCATTGCCGTCGTCACTTCTTTATAGCTAATCGTGTTTCTTCTTAGCTGTCGAAAACTCTCCAGTTGCTGTCGTCGTCACTTCTCTTTGTTAAATCAAAAATAGTCTCTAAAAGCTCTCCTTGCTAAAAGTTGTCGTCACTCCTTCCTCTCTTTACTCCCTAGGTTTTTGTTCCCTTAAAGGATGTCGGCCCCACTCTTGTAATTCCCTTAGCCACTCACCTTTTAATTCCCTTTGATTTCTGACACGCTGACCCATTAGTGTTGTTGATTTTAATTAATTGTAAATCCTCTCTTGCGTGACTCTCTTGGCTGCCTTCTACTCTTTAATTCATTTGTTGCCCTCATTTATTTAGAGTCCCACGTGCCTGCTACTTCATGCGTTCTCCACGTCGCCTTGATTTAATTCCTCTCTTATGCGTTGATTTTCTCCTTTAAAACGTGTCCCTCATATATTGCGTGACCTCCTTGTATCTGTTGCTTCCCATTTAATTTGCCTCTAGTCTCCTCCTGTAGATAATTGTATGCGTGTCTGCTGGAGCTGGTCTATTGGACAATTGAAATGTCTCTAGCTTTCATTTTGTCACTTTCAGTCCAAATTGCTTCACCTTGTATTTCGTCACCTAGAACATGCAAAGACACAAATTACCACAGAAACACAAACAAAACGTCACAAAAGCCTACCAAAAGAACATAAGACACAAAGACTTAACATGATAAAATGCAAGTTATCACAATCCCCCACACTTAGCTCTTGCTCGTCCTCGAGGAAGGTTAAAAACATAAATTTTGAAAGCCTAACAAAACCGAGAGTGCAAAAACTAAGTATGGATGCAAAACAAAAAGAAATAAATATGCAAATGCAGGGAACATTTTCTTAAGTGTCAAAGTTTTTCTCCCAACCTCCCAACAACATCAAAGACATACAAGGATTATAAACAAGAAGGAACCCGCGACATTTAATCCATAAAAGTAATGAACTCACTTTAAATGTAAGAGCCAAGCAAGATAGCACAATAGACTTAGAGGAAAGCTACACCATGTCAAAATAATAGGTCCTCTCATTGTCATACACTCCAACACTTAAGTGTTTATGGCTCAAATGTGTTTTAGCTCTCTTAAATTCAAACAATGCAGTGCTCTACCATAGGCTTGCTCTTTAATCTTGAATACACTACTAAGTATTACATGCACAACATAAATCAAGACGTCTTAAACAAGGATGCAACTTGGCTGGGTTAGGGGTAAGGTAAAAGAAAGGTAAGAAAAGGCTAAGTATCAAAGTGAGTAAAGCATAACAGATAATCAATAACATATATGTGCGCATCCTGCATATCATCAGACAATTAAGCACATCTCTCTCTATTTTTTTTCTATTTTTTTAACTTTCATTCCCCAAACATTTATCGATCAAGCACATGGGGAATCCTTTTCTTTCTTTTCTCTTCTTGGCCTCAAACTTTTTTCATTTTTTTCTTTTGTTTTTTTTTTTTTTTCTTTTTTTTTCGATTCCTTCCCCATTGACAACAAGTACAATACAAGTCATATACCACTGATATTCCTATATGCGCAACCTTCGCAAGTTTAACTCAACAAGTATGCTCTACTAACCATGATAAGGGTTAGAAAGATAAATCAATTAATAAAAGGTTAAGTTAAACATGGTAAAGCAAAGAATAGGTAATAAGCTCAAATGGGCTCACTAATGGATAACATGTTTTGGGTTGGCTTTTTGGTCAAGTGGTTAAAATCCTAAGTGCCTTTATCATCTTCATGCATGCATGTAAAAGTGTAGTCTCAACAAGATATAAAGCAAGTTCTAGAGATACAAAGCATTGAATGAACACACATCAAAGAATTGCGTTGAAGGTTCAAAAGCTCACATGGGACAATCATCTATTAAGTTAACACAATGTAGTTTCAAAATCAATCCAAAAGCTATCAAGCTTAAAACTCACATAAAAACTCATTCATCAAGTTCATGATTCAAATATCATAGATTAATTCTCACCTATAATACCCATATTTTTATCAATCATTGGGAGATCAAAAGACAAAACTAAACACTTAAGGTGCAAAAACATGCAAAAACGAAAAAAAAATCTTTTTGTGTTTTTCAAAAAAAAAATTTCACTTTTTATGGGTTTTTGAACTAAAACATGCAAGTACAAGTGAAAATCTTCAAATTCAAGCAAGAGCAAAGGTGAGGCACTTTGAAGCACAAAAATCAAGAAAAATCTGAACCATTCACCCACTAAAACTTGAAAATTTCATGCAAAACTAAATCCTTCCCCCACACTTTAGACGAAACATTGTCCTCAATGTTAGCAAATGACAGACAAGAACAATAAAATAAAAGGAAAGAGTGAGAGAAAGCTTCTCTAAGGGTCGAATTGTCGGTTTCTGTTGTGCCCTCTGCCACATTAGGTTGGACATCCTCCTCATTGGCAGTAGGAATCTCCTCTGCCACATTCTGCTCATCGTCACTGTCATATACATCAATGGGAGGTGGAGGGGATGGTGTTGCTACCGGACGTTTGCGATTGGACCGTCGAATGGGAGCAGAATCTGCCGATTTAGTAGAGCTACTGCCTGATTTCCTAGGCATAGTTCCTGCAAAATCCAAGAATCACACAACTCAACAAGTGCCAGAAAATTAGCTGTGGAAGAGCCAAAACGATGGAGAAAACACGAAAAACGCAACAATGACAACGCACAAGACAAGGAGCAAAGCAGCAAATTAAAGCAAAGCAGCAGTGGCGTCATCCGTGCATGACAAAAAATTCAAGAGAGCAGATATAGAGAACGACACAAGTATAGAGGCAATCACACAAAAATGCACGAGGGACACAAGATAGCAGAAAATTTCAGCAAAGAAAATTAAATCAACTATGAAATTAAGTCAGCAAAGAAACAAATGGCGTTAAAATTAAATGGATGGGGGCATTGGTGCTGCTTCGTGCATGGTGGGCGTGGCTAGTGCGTAGTTGCTGCTGGGGTCGTGCATGGGATGTTGGGCAGATGTGGAGAGAAGGTTGCTTGGTTCTGATGAGGTGGGTCTACGCAGTGAAATTTGGAGAAATTAGGATTTTGGTGGAAATTGGGTAATGGGCTAGGCTTTAGGAGAAGATGGGTTTCAAAAATTAATGGGCTCAAGGGCATAACACAAAGTCCTGATTCCTTCCACATAAAAGCCTTCCACTCAAGTCTGATTTGCATCCAATTTCTTTCAGTTGCCAATAACTGATCAAACTATACTGTTCTGCAAGGCAATAAAATCCTCTCGACCAAGTGATATTCAGCAAAGTGTAGGAACATAGAATAAAAAGAAAATGGAGAAAAACAAGAAATCCGACAAAATCATGAAGAACTAAAAATTAAATTGTGAAGAACAAAATGAAAGCAAACCTTGGGTTGCCTCCCAAGAAGCGCGTTTGTTTAACGTCGTTAGCCCGACACTAGCCCCATTCAATCGTATGAAGGTTCATTCAAAGAGTTAACTTCGACGGAATGGGGTTGAAACCCTTCATAAAATGGCTTCAAACGATGGCCATTCACCTTGAAAATTTTTCCTGTTTCCATGCTTTGAATATCCACAGCACCGTAAGGATAAACCTTTGTGACCACGAAAGGCCCAGTCCATTTGGATCGCAATTTCCTTGCAAAAAGTTTCAAAGTCGAATTAAATAAAAGTACCTTTTGTCCGACTTTAAACTTCTTGTCAGAAAGCTGCTTGTCGTGAAAAGCTTTAGTTTTGGCCTTGTATGTAACAGCGTTGTCAAAAGCATGGTTTCGTAATTCTTCCAATTCTTGAATCTGCAATTTTCTTTGTTGCCCCGCAGCGTCAAAATTCATGTTGCACTGCTTCACAGCCCAAAACGCTCGATGCTCGACTTCAACTGGTAGATGACAGGCCTTGCCATAAACAAGTCTATAAGGAGACATATTTAATGGCGTTTTATAGGCAGTGCGGTATGCCCACAGAGCATCGTCCAAGCGCCCGCTCCAATCTTTCCTGCTGAAGTTCACAGTCTTCTCCAAAATACTCTTTACCTCTCGATTGGACAATTCCGCCAACCCATTGGTTTGAGGATGGTAGGCTGTGGAGGTCATGTGCACAACTCCATATTTCTTCAGCAATGAGGCAAACATTCTATTGCAAAAATGAGTTCCGTGATCACTAATGATTGCTTTTGGAGTGTCGAACCTGACAAAGATATTAGCCTTCACAAAATCGACAACAACCTTAGAATCATTAGTTCAAGTAGCTTTTGCCTCTACCCATTTCGAAACATAATCGACAGACCAACAAAAATAAATTCCTACTCTAGAACACTTAAGCTAGTAAAGTGGTGAATAGGGTCGAACCATAGAGACCATTGAAGTAATTCTTTATTTGTGCGAAATTAAAAATAAAAATAAAATAAAAATATAAAGAGAGTTGATTTGGGGATGATTAATTTTCAAACACGAAATCACGTCGAAGGAAATTAAAAATAAAGATTGAAAATAATATAAAGAAAAGCCTAGCCAAGGTACTCTCCCATTTGATACTGTAATTCGATCATAGACTCAAAATTATAAATTTGGTTCATTCCTATAGACAAAGTTATAGCAGACCGTGAACAACACAAATCTACCAATCCATTCGTCATTATTCGATAACCCCGAGTAAAGTTCGCAGATTATTACCTTAACCAATTAGACTATTCCCGAGTAAAGCTCCGCAGAATATAATCTATGGCATCAGTAGGCTCTAATGGACTCTCGTCTTAACCAACAAAATCGGAAAAGCCGCAATCTATTTATACTAAATTATTTAATCTCATTAATTTCTTAATTGAAATTAATTCGCCACTCGATAGACAGCAATCACGGATTAACTAATCTATTTGACAATTTATCATCAAGTCAATCAATTAACAGGCCTCATTAATCAACAAACTCAACAATATGGGATTGAAATTAAGCAACCAACCAACCAAAGTCAAAAAAACACCAAGCCATCAAAGTCAACATAATACAACAAATCTCCACCTTGCATAATTTCGGATCCCACCAAATGCAAACATCATTCATCCTCCCAATCAAACAAAATAGCCTTTGTAGTGCTTCTAATTTGCGCCCTCAGGCTCCAACTCAAATGTGCAGAATATTGACCAAGTCTAAACAATGTTCAAACTTGGCTGTCGTAACCACCTTGGTCAACATATCTATAGGATTTTCTGTTATTAGAATCTTTTGAATAAGTATCTCCTCTTCTTCCAAAATTTTCCGCACAAAGTGATAGCGAACATTAATGTGCTTCGTTCTTGCATGAAAGACTTGATTTTTTGCTAAATGAATAGCACTCTGACTGTCAGAATATACCTCAAGTTGTTTCTGACCAACTCCCAAGTCTTTAAGCAACCCATGAAGCCAAATCGCCTCTTTCACAGCTTATGTAATAGCCATATACTCTGCCTCTATTCTAGACAAAGCCACCGTTGACTACAAAGTAGACTTCCAACTAACTGGTGCCTTTACTAAACTGAACAAATAGTCAACAGATCGTCGCTATCTAAGTCACCTGCATAGTCAGAATCACAATATCCAACTACACGCTGACCAAGTAATTCATCCCGCTCAAATGCTAAACCAACATCTACGGTATGTAGGATATACCGTAGAATCCATTTCACACTTGCCAATGAACCTTACCACGATCATGCATGTACCGCCATAACACTTCATCGCACTGTGAAATATCGGGTCTGATATACACCATTGCATACATCAAGTTTCCTACTGCATTAGCATAAGGGACTTTTGCCATGTATTCTCGTTCTTCATCCTTCTTTAGAGATAACTGGCTACTTAGTTTCAAATGAGGAGCAAGTGGGGTACTTACAGGTTTTGAATCTTCATGTATACCAAAACGTTGTAATACTTTTTTCAAATACTGCTTCTGTGACAACCGAAGCTTGCCTCTCTCTTTATCCCTACTTATCTCCATGCCGAGAATCTTCTTAGCTTCCCCCAAATCCTTCATCTCGAACTCTTTACTCAACTGAGCCTTCAATATGTCAATTTCACTTTGGCTCTTTGCCGCAATCAGCATATCATCAACATATAAGAGTAGGTAGATGTAGGATTCATCTTGAAGTCTGCGCAAATATACATAATGATCATATTTACTTCTTTTGTATTTTTGACCCTTCATAAACTTGTCAAATCGTTTGTACCATTGCCTCGGTGATTGCTTCAATTCGTACAACGAATTATTCAATTTACAAACCCAATTTTCTTCACCAACAACTTTGAATCCATCTGGCTGAGACATATAGATTTCCTCCTCCAAATCACCGTGTAGGAACGCGGTTTTCACATCAAGTTGAACTAGCTCCAAATTCAATTGCGCTATCAAGGCCAACAAAATTCTAATGGAAGAATGTTTAACAACTGGAGAAAATACCTCATTATAATCAATTCCTTCCTTCTGAGCTTAGCCTTTAGCCACCAACCTTGCCTTGTAGCGAATATCATCTTTATCAGGAAATCCTTCTTTCTTTGCAAATATCCATTTGCATCCAATTGCCTTCTTTCCTTTCGGTAGTTGTGTCAGCTTCCATGTCTTATTCTTCTCAAGAGATTGCATTTCCTCTTCCATTGCACCTGCCCATCTTTCATTTTCTGAACTTCGGATTGCTTCTGGGAAGGTAGATGGAACATCATCAACAACTGGAAGTGCATAAGCTACCATGTCAAGAAACGAAAGCGTGTTTTCAATCTCTCGGTCTTGTCCTTCTAACGGCAATCGACTCTGATTGTTGCGGAGGTTCTTGGGTCGGAACCTCTTCCTCATCTGACTCTTCTTCTACTATAGGAGAGTCATTAGTAGTCTTTTACCGATCACAACCGCCCTGCTCAAACTCCACTTGCTTCGGTATACACTCCACCTGCTGTGAAGTATTATTAGCCCCTTCTAGAGTTACCTTATTTAACATGGCAGATTCATCAAATGTAACATCCCTACTGACAATTGTCTTCTTTGACTTTAGACACCACAAATGGTATCCTTTAACTTCAGCATTGAAGCCCATAAATAGAGCCTTCTTTGCTCGTGGGTCCAACTTTGATTCATTCACATGATAATATGCAGTAGAACAAAAAATATGCAAAGAATCGCAATCTGTTGCAAGTTTCCCATACCATACCTCTAATGGAGTCTTGCCACCAATTGCAGATGATGGCAAACGATTAATGAGATGTTGAGCATATGTCACTGCCTCAGCCCAAAACTTTCTGCCTAACCCAGCATTAGACAACATACAACGAACTTTCTCCACCAGTGTCCTATTCATACGCTCCGACACCCCCATTCTGCTGTGGTGTTTTTCTAATTGTAAAGTGTCGAACTATGCCAGACTCTTGACATATCTTTAGGAAAGGATCGCTCTTGTATTCTCCACCATTGTCTGTTCGGAAAACTTTGATCTTTCTTCCTGTCTGGTTTTCAACTTAAGCTTTCCACCTAAGAAAAACTCCAAGCACATCATCTTTATTCTTCATAGAAAACACCCATATTCTTCTAGAAAAATCATCAACAAAAGTGACAAAATAATGCTTACCTCCAAGAGATGGAGTCTTAGTAGGTCCCCATACATCTGAGTGCACATAATCCAAAATTCCCTTAGTATTATGAATAGCAGTGCCAAATTTCACTCTTCGTTGTTTTCCCAGAATACAATGCTCACAAAATTCTAATTTGCAAGTCTTCGTACCTTTTAATAATCCTTGCTTGACAAGAATTTGCAAGGATTTTTCACCAACATGTCCCAACCGCATATGCCACAACTTTGTTGCCTCTGCATCCTTCTTGCTATTAGAAGTTGCTGCCATCACTGTCCCAACAACTGTACTACCTTGGTAGTAATATAGATTATTTTTCCTGATGCCTTTCAACATCATAAGTGCTCCCAAAGTTTCCTTAAGAATTTCATCTCGCATCATCACAACTAGACCTTTTGATTCTAAGGTCCCCAAAGAGATGAGATTCTTTTTCAAATTCAGCACATACCGAACATCCTTCAAAATTCTTGTGGCTCCATCATGATTCCTTAACTTGATTGAACCTATCCCAACTGTTTTACATGGATTATCATTGCCCATGTAAACAACTCCACCATCAATTTCTTCAAAATCAAAGAACCACTCCCGGATGGGAGACATATGATAAAGTAACTCGAATCCGTAATCCACTCGTCTGAATGGAATGTTGAAGGTGATACCACCAAAGAGACACCTGACTCTGCATCACTTTTACATTATGCAATATTTGCATCTTGTGGAGTCTTTCCTTTCTTCTTTAATTTTGGACAGTCTTTCTTCCAGTGTCATTTCTCATGACAGAAAGCACACTCATCTTTTACAACTCTACTTTTTGATTTGGATCTTCCTCTTTTTCCCTTCGACTAGCTCTGCTGACGGCCTCTTACCACAAATGCTTCATCTTCTGTAACTGCTTTACTTTTCTTTTTATCTTGCTTTCACAATTCATGACTATACAAAGCAAAACACACAGCATCTAAAGATACATTCTCCTTCCCATGAAGTAAAGTAGTTTCTAAACGTTCAAATTCATCCGGAAGAGATGATAACAACATCAAAGCCAAATCTTCATCCTCAAATTTCACATCCAAATTCAACAGTCTCGCTATTAACCGATTAAACATAGTGATGTGTTCATTCATAGTAGTACCGGTCGGTAATCAAATCGAACAATCTTTTCTTCATAAGGAGCTTATTCTCGACCACTCTTTTCGTAAATTTGTCCTTCAATGCCTTCCACGTTTGCGCAGAAGTCTCGCTTTTGAAAGCATACTTACTACTCTGCATGCATATGATCGAATTGTTCGCATGCCAACCGATTTATGATACTTCAATCCTTATCTTCTACATAGTCCGGTTTCATTTCTTCAATAGCTATGTCAAGGCCTTGTTGGAAAAGAGAATCCAGAACCTCACCTTGCCACATCCCAAAATGACCAGTACCATCAAATATTTTCACCGCCAACTTCATACTTGACATTAGAGTCCTCTGCCATAAGGAAGTCGATGTCACCTGTGTCATATTTGATATGTCTCTAGTTGTTGGTAAATTTACAGACGTCATTATAGACTCAAATAATAATATTCAATATTACAAATATTACAAACAAACTAAAAGATAAACCTTCGGCTCTGATACCACTTGTTGGGAAAATCGGCTATTTTTTCCTCTAAGGTAAACAACTAGTGAAGTGAACCGATTCGGTAATACTCAGGAAAGACCGCCAAACGGACTCCTAAGACAGTATTATCATTCCACGTAAGATCCCAGGAAAGGGTGGAGGGGTCACAAACGGTCCCACTTAAAACCCGGCCTCCTAGAAAGAAATTACGTGCACGGTGTATTTATCACAACCTAAACCCTTGTACACACACGAACAATAAATACACCCAAATAAATTAAACATAACACTACAAATATACCCGACAAATAATATTGAATACTATAAATGCGAAATAAATAAAAGAGATAAGGAAAGAACACATTAAAATTGATAACTGAGTTCGCCAATTTTGCTTACTTCTTCGAGCACCACTTAGGCAGCCTGCTCTTATTAAGAAGAGAATACTAAATTTGATACGTATACAACTTTTGAGTATTTTATCAAATTTTTTTAGGATGGAAGGCATTAGGAGGGGGAGGAGTTATTTTATAACTTCATAAACTCCTCCCTTCTTCATCTCTTCCCAATATGGGATTGAAATTAAGCCACCAACCAACCAAAGTCAAAAAAAACACCAAGCCATCAAAGTCAACATAATACAACAAATAATAGATGTAGTGAATTATACGCCTTGAGACACGAGCATATCAAAACCGTGCTTAAAAATAATAAGTTAGATGATTTGAAGTACATTAAATCTATAAATATCAATTAGATTGAACTTGTCACTTGACTATGACTAGTCAAAAAATTTTGTGAGAACAAGCTTGAGACTCAGGTGTCCAAATTCACAATTTTTTTAATTTAATTTAACTTTATGTTGAAAAAACCTTTTTTTTTTCTCAAAACGTGTAGTTTATATTTAAAATTTCAGGTAGCGTCAAGCCGAGTCTAAACATAAATGTCATCCCTAGACTCACCAAATGACTTAACCCCAGTGTTTCCTACACCTACTAGTTAAAGACTAGTTACCTGATGGTATAGGGTGGGTTTTGTTTTCTTTTTCTTGTACAATCCAAGGGCTTTATTCTTGGGAAGTTGAGACCAAAATAAAGAAGACAAAATGATGGGCATGGCCATATGAAGCATTAAATCTTAGCTTTGGTATATCACTTTTTGAGCCTTAGAACATGAAGGCATAATTCCTTGTCATTTTTGTTAGCAGATTTATTTGATTGATGGTGCTAGTTTGAGCTGGACCACATGGAAAGAGAATTCCTTCTCTTTGTCTATATGTATATATGGTTGAGACTTAAGACACATTTCTAGGGTTTCTAATTACAATTCGATTCGACTTATCCCAATTTGAAGTCAAGAGATTATATTTGGGTTAATCGAACTTCAAGTCTTCAAGTTAGAGTCAGATATATAGAGTTGACCCGAATGGCTTGAATTCCTTCGCCAAACTAATGTCATTTTGGTTTAAATACTCAAAACAACGTTACTTTGGTCAATAAATTTAAGAAACTTAAGAGTAAAACAATCTCATTTTGATTAATCAAGTTAGGCTAAATATACCAGTTAATTCTTTTTTTTTCTTCTTAAATTAACAGAATGGAACATAAGCTTTAATGGATAATTTTTTATCAAGTTTTAAATAAAAGGGTTATTCACGATTTATTTTGACCATCTATGGTTGAAATTAAAAATCTAAAATGTTAGATTTCAAATTGTATTATAATGAAAACTCTTAGGCTAAAATTACGCTTTTGGTCTAACTAAAAAAGTAAGTAGTTCTATAAGAATTTTAAATATTAGAAGATTTTCTTAAAATTACTTAAATTAATTTTAAGTATGGCAATAGGTTATATTGGTGCATGTGACCCGAGCTTGAGTGACTCCCCCAAAACATATTCTTTTTTAATCGAGTGGACGAGTCGTTCAGGCTTTTCGAGCTAAACCTCGAATCATACCCTCATAATCAAATTTAGTCCAAAACTTTATTATATTAGCTATTTTTGACATTTCTCGTAAAATTTGACAATATTTAATTGCGTATTTTTGTTTTTCGATAACTTATCAGTTAAGTTACGTAATTTAATTCAAATAAAGATAATAAAGTAACTCAATAAACGGTCTAAGTCAATTGGTTAAAGTCTAGGTAAAAAATGGATCCTAATTAATATAGACCAAACCCATATCATACTGTGATGGAAAAATCTGATATAGATATCATATATAAAGATTAAGGTCTTTTGCAGTTACTCATATCATTCGTAAGCATAAAAAATCTCTAACCCATTGAAAGAGTTTACGATTTGAAAAAACTGTAAAAAGACATTGACCGCATCCCAATGAGCAGTTTCCGTGAAGATAACGGTGAATGAGCAGTTCGTTTCAGCTTTAAAAAGTTCGTTTGAAGTTATGGAACCGAAATTAGTTATTTTCTATATTCCTTCATTTATTGTTCTTTCACGTTTGATCCGAGATACGTATCTAAGATCCCGTTATGTGTTACATATTAAACCAGCCATGATCTATCGACTTCGAGTGGAAGCAAGTCCTCCAAAAACAAATCCATTTTTAATCGAGCGGACGAGTCATTCAAGCTTTTTAGATCAAACTCTCAAACTCAAATCGATTCCAAAACTTGATTAAACCGGCCTATCCTATTAACTTTGAGTAGAGTCAAACCCAATTGTCACGTAGGCTTAAATTATAAGAGAATCTCGTAGCTTTTACCCAAGGTGAAAACCTGCAAAAGATAACAGAAACCTGCACATGGGTTAGCTCAAAAAGGAAGGTTGGATCATGGATGGTACAAATTGTAAGGATTTTGGTACATAAGTGTGTCCCCCCGTCCCAATCAGAATCTCTCGCAAGCACAAGCATCACAAATCAACCAAAACCTTCTTCAGCTTTTGTACTTTTGTAAGAGTACGTTCATTGCTCTGGTCCTGATTTGAGGTTCAAGAGAACTACAGAACCAGTAAGTTTATAAATAAATAAAAAATTGTTTTGCACCTGATCATGTGAACCACATCACTTCAAAAAAGTAAATATCATCTCATCATTACATTCGGTCTGAAGTCTTACGATAAAATAAGATTTAAAGAAGTCTGATAATATACAACCTTACCCTTGCATAACAGAGAAATTGTTTTTGATAAACTTATATGCAGATGCGACAATTTTAAAAAGTAATGCAAAAGATCACGTTAAATCATAATAACATTCCAGTAAAATTTTTGTTCAACACAAAATTTAACCACGTCCAGTAATTTATAATATTATTCTTAATTAAAAGGACAATATCTTCTATATACTTATAAGAAAAAATTGTTTGAATAAAATGAAAAGAATCGGTATAATAAAATGAAAATAAAACTAAAAATAAAAATAAAATAAAATAAACATACAATTGCAAATATAATGTGTTTTTGACCCCAAAAAAGAAAATTTATCTTTAGGAATAAGAAAATTTCAAGATAATGGAATATAAAGTTTATCTATAAACATTAGAGTTAATTATACCTAATTTATCTCATTATTATCTCATAGAAAGTTTATATATTTAAACAATAACTCAAAAAATTTGTTGATAATCGGAGTTTGAAGATGTTCAGTAGTACACAGTTTTATTTCGTCGATATTATATTATAATTTTATAACTTCAATATTTAAGTTATTTTAAATTAAAATATATAATAATCAATAAAATATAACAAAAAGTTGTATAATAATTAAATAATATTATTAAAACAAAAAAGAAAAATGTGTCAGTATATTTAACTCTTTACTAAACTTGAATTAGATATATGTTCTAAACAAAATCATTTTACAAACTTAATAATTAAAAAAATTTAGAGAAGAAAATTTAAGTAGCGATGGTGATCTTGTCCTCAAGAGTACAAACATTGAAATGTAAACCCAACGAGGTTTGGCTCCCACCGTGAGTTTGTCCCACAAAATACACGTACCCCAAAGCACCCCCTCACACTCCACATGACCATCTTCTCTTCCTCACCTCAACTCTCTTCAATCTTCATAAATACCACACTCCGTCACTTCCTCTGTCATTCACATCACCAACCTTCACTCTCCTCCACTCTTAAACTGATCTGAACTTGAAGCTCAACCAATAAAAGATGGCAATCAGGAAGTCAAACAAACTGTATCAACCAGCAGTTCTCAAGCAAATCTTGAAGAAATGTTCTAGCTTAGGTAAAAATGACGATGATGGCCGACCTCTTGACGTCCCAAAAGGTCACTTTGTAGTTTATGTTGGTGAGAATAGAAGCAGATACATAGTTCCAATCTCCTTCTTGAACCACCCTGAATTCCAGAGCTTGCTTCGACGAGCTGAGGAAGAGTTTGGATTTGATCATGATATGGGCCTCACTATCCCATGTGAAGAAGTTGTTTTCCGATCTTTAACATCAATGCTTAGATGAAAAGAACGGGTTGTGGAAACCGAAGATCGATCCTTTAAACTGGAGAACATGGCCAAGATGAAGCTACACTGTCAAATATTGATAGCTTCTCTTTTTTTATCATGTTCTTCATTGGGATCCTAATGATCTTAGTCATTTTTTTCGTTCTTTTTTTGGTAATCGTCAAAACCCATCTTGGGTTTTTATGTCTAATTACTAACCTATTACCCATGATGATTGACATGGGGTAAATCTGTATAAAGTTCTCGTTTTCCTTACAGATGTAGTTTGTTGTTCACATCTGTGAGAGAAGTCTAAGGAATGCAAGTTTTTAGTTATGGAGATCTCTCTCTCTCTATCTCTCCTTTTTTTCTCTTCTATTTTTGGTTTAGATTAAATGAAGCCAACAAAGATCTTGCACTATAATGGGAAAAGTAATGTTTTTAGTCATATCAAATCAAAGAAAACATTAGGAAAGTGCAGTGACAGACTCAAACTGCATACTTTTGTCAGAGAATGCGAGGTACTTCAAAACTTTACCATGTACGGATCATCAAGTTGGTTAGGTTTTTAGTTGTTGAAACCTGAAACCAACCCTGTAAGCAGTAGCTATGTAATATTATGAATCCCCTCATATATGCAGCCATTTAAAATTTGGGGTCAGAATTTTACTTTCCACAAATGACTTACCCGACTCTAACAGGGATTAATCTAGATGTGGATGGCTTAAAGGTACCTTATCATAATTGAGACCCGCCTAACACACTTCTTGGACAAAAAAAAAAAAAAACATTTCACTTAATTAATTTCTCTTACCCATCATCCATGTGCATGTAGAGAGTATCGTGATCAGGATTAGCAGGCTTTTCAGGCTACTGGAATGCAATAAAATGGTTTTTCACCACTTGGGAAGTTGGAATAGAATCTCTGCAATAACATAGTTTTTCACCACTTGGGAAGTTGGAATAGAATCTCTGCAATGAAATATCAGTAACTTGCCCTTAATGATCTTGCTTTGAATTAAAAACTACAACTTAGAGCAACAGAATTTCAGCCATTTAAAGTCTTCAAAACAGGTTCACCTCTTTTAGTTCCGATGAGAAAAGCAATAATGAAATCATCAATCTTTCGTAATCAGTCCCTCCAGTAAGTTTTACTATTAAGTTTAACTGGGCAACTGCTGCTGCTTCTTCCTTAGGTTCCATGTTAAACTATCTTATGTTTAATGTCTGAATCTCCAAGAGGCTAAAGAATGCAAAACCTTCCTTCCCTTTTATGGTGGGTCATTTCATTGACTTGATTTCGTTACAGTTTCAACGGTTGGTTCGTTAGTTTCAGCTCCGGCTTTGGTAGGTTTTTTGACGTCACCTGCTAAGAAAAGTAAGTATTGTCCTTAGGTTCTCTTTTGTTTAATGTCTGAATCTCCAAGAGGATAAAGAATGCAAAACCTTCCTTCCCTTTTATGGTGGGTCAGTTCATTGACTTGATTTCGTTACAGTTTCAACGGTTGGTTCGTTAGTTTCAGCTCCGGCCTTGGTAGGTTTTTTCACGTCAGCTGCTGAGAAAGGTAAAGTATTGTCTTAATTTTAGTGGTTTTGTGTCCGCTTGATCTTTAATGACAGTATATAATCTATTCCAGGCAACCCAAATGCAAAAATCTGTAGATTTCAGCCTAACAATACAATAAATTTTGCAGGGGAAAGAGCAGAAACTTTTATCAGGCAGGGACTGGATGTCTGACATAGTTACAGAAATCAACAAAAATCTGAAATCAAACATTTAAAAATCTGACAAAAGATTCTCTCATCTTAGTAAACTATTAAACTATGTGAAGATGGAAGCATGACTAGACAATATTTTGATCAAATAGGGAAATTGACAAGGAAAAAGGTTGAAAGTTGCAGAATATCTGACCTTTCTTTTCTCAGATCAGGTAGTACATGTCGGCATCCACTTAAGTTAGTATTCAAATGATAAAGCATATTTTCACTATGGGCTAGTTGGGCAAATTCATCATTGGTTTGTCTAAGTAATTTATTCATAATGAATACGTGATATTAATTTGGACTATAAAAAAAATTCCATAATCCATATGTCATGTGATTTCTATTTGTGAGTCACTACTAATTTTGTTCATGTTTTTATATTCACAAATCAGATGCACTTAAATGCTTGACCATCTTATCTCATCCCTCTGTATAAGCGGTCCATGCTTTGCCTCTTCCTTCTAACTTAAGGGCCGCCCCTTCTGAATTATAAATTGCAGATATCTAGTTGCAGAGTTCTTTTATAATTATTTAGTCACTATCTTCTCTGGAAGAAAACCAAACTTTTGTTCCCAATTGTCAAATTCAACCCCCGACAATATAAATATAAAAAAGAGAAAGAAATGAAGAATGAAATAGATGGTTCCTGGATTTGGCTTTAGTAATAGTTAGGAGCTGTTGGACCAGCCTACAACTAGGTTGCAAGTGAAAATGATAGGGCATAGTAATCAAACAGCAGAAGATAACACCAAAGTTTCAGCCATCTAACCTTATATTCTTTTCATATGGCTTTTATCAGTATCTTACAAAGGTTATGAGTTGGAATCACGGTTCGTACAAAGATTGTCCCTTTATTAGAGAAAAACACTGAAGGTTGTTCAACTTCCGTGTCTTGGATCTTGGACACCCTGGGACTAAATTGAAATAAAGAAGACTTAAACCAGTCATGATCAGTTGTATGAGATTTTGAATCTGATCTTAAAGCGTCCAAAGGGTAAGGATTGCCAGTTTTTCGGTTCAAAAAAAGATCAGTTATTTGAGATAATATTCATGCGATCTATTGAAATTTGGTGGCCATTCTATAGTAGGACCACAAGAGAGGTGCAAAGCTTACCTATGGTTAGCCGGTCCTCTCTTTTACTTTAAATGCAACGTTGGCCAATTTTTGTTGCAGCCACAAAAGAAATCTGACATCCCCACCAACTATACATTATTACTGCTCCAACTGAACATCAACGTCTGCTACTCAAAATCCATTACGGAACTTCCTCCATGATAGAAAATATCCCTGTCTCCTCATGATTATAAACCATTCACTGATCTCTGAAATGGAGTTTTGTTGTTTGGACTCAGAAAACCGCTGTTTAATTCACTTGACCATTATTCAAATGTAGTATACGTTGTGAAATTCATCTTGGTAACAATTTGATCCAATCATTCCAGATGAGAGTACGTGTGAGGAGGAAAGTTGAAAGGAAGTTTCATACTTCTGATCAAAGTAGATTTTATCTGTACTAATCCAGTACTGAAATAATTAATGCCTCCATGTTTATAGAATACGTACCTTACATCTACAGCCTCCAGGCTCTGCCTAAAAACAGCTTACCAAATTTCACATTACCATTTATGCTTCTGAACAATTTGATCCAGTCATTCCAGATTGAGAGTGTACCTTATATGTACAACCGCCAGGCTCCACCAAAAGCTTACCAAATTTCACATTACCATTTATGCTTCTGAAGGATTGGCCAATAATTTCTGTGAAAGCAACGTGATTAGCAGATAAAAGGTAACAGAAAGGACGGACAGGACTCTGCATCTTTCTTTTTTTTTTTTAATTCCATCTTCTCTTGAACTTTCATCAAACACATTGTCCGCATAATAAATTTGGCATAAGATCCCACAGAAACTTTGAACTTATTAAATTTTCTTCAAGTTTTTCCATACCCATTAAATGCTAATCTATCACGGAGGCAAGGACTAAGAAGTAACCTTTTTTTCCTTTTATTTGTACGGAATGCAGAACTGGGTAGGAAACAGATTGTAGTGATGTAGATTCAGAACCTGCGCAATAATGGAGAAACATCAAAGTCATGTCTTTTCTCATCAGCTGGAGGGGATGAAATCTTGATGGATGCAGATGTTTTACAGCTGGATAGATGTCTCCTCTTCTACATGTTTGTCTCAAATGTCCCACTAATGAGCTGGAGAGGCTTAAATTCTTGACAGAAGTTTGTCGAGGCTCTGTTTAGCAATTTGTTACCTGACGATGAAATAAACTGATTTTGATAAGCAGATAATGACTCCATTTGAATGTTTGCAGATTGACCAAAATTAGTTGATTAACTTTGTCAATCAGCTATTGGTTATGTTTAGTTGTTGGCTGGTTGAGTTGGCTGATTCAACCTAACTAGCTAATTTGTGAAAAGCTAGTCATGTTTAACGTTTTGAAGAAATAATTGAATTACTGAATTAGCTGTTTAGCGATTACTATTCTACCCTTACTTTTTTACTACTCTTCGCTATATTTATTTGTTTTGAAGTATTGATTGTCACGATGACTAGCCACCCATAGTAGTCGCGCCCTCTTTTAGTATCTCTTCTTTCCTCACTAATCTGAACAATTAAACATGTCCCGATGAGTAATATCCATCTCCATTGTAATAGTAGCTCTGCAATTAAACTTTCTAAGAATCCAGTTATGCATGGTCATAATAAACACATAGATGTGGAGTTTGTTCATTGCAGCATGCAGGAACAAGTGGCTGATAAAGCTTCTTCATTTGTTTCCAATACTCTCCGTATGGGGCAAAAGTATTTTATAACCATAAGATAAGATACTTGTACAAAATACAAGGTCTTATAGCAAAGATGGAGTCAAGATTTTTCATCACTTCTTTTGCAAGTTTTGGCGAAGAAATAACAACATGAAATCAGGAGTTGCACTGTGAGTAACCAGTCACGAGGTGACTTAATAAACAAAACATGCATCAAGTTAGTTAACAGTAAGTGTTTATATAATGAGGATGAGTATTTTGTTGAAACGTGAGTATGGATTTTTGGTTATATCGTATGTGTTGTTCTACATATTTGATGATTAATATATTATAAGATGTTGAAATGATTTTTGAGTTAAAAAAATAATTGAAAGTATGTATAGGGAGAGTGCAGAAAATTATGAAAAGTTAATATGTGTATACTCTGCTTTCATGGTTTCTACGTGAATTTTTAGATGTTTTTATAAATGAAAAAAAACGAGTTTTGAGTTAAAGAAAAAATGTTAGATGATGTCTGGATATGAGAAAGATAGATTTTAGAGAAGAAATTG